>SJYC01076959.1:0-64121 GCA_006408675.1 Madoqua kirkii
AGATATAACAAAGTAGAGAAATAAGATATGCACATGTCATACACTTTTAGATATGAATAATCTGATGAATAATACTATTTAACACAAAATATTTTGAGCCACAGCTAAAGGCTTCATGTGTATTAACTTGTTTGCTTAGTCACTCAGTTGTGTCTGATTCTTTGTGACCCTTTGGACTGTAGCATGCCAGGCTCTTCTGCCCATGTGATTTTTCAGGCAAGAAGGTTGGAGTAGGTTGTCATTTTCTTTTCCACACGGTCTTTCCAACCCAGGGATTGAGCCCACATCTCCTACATCGCAGGCAGATTCTTTACCTGGTGAACCATCAGAGATGCCCTATTAACTTGCTTGCTGTCCTCACAAAAATGCCCTATAAGGTATTTACCCTGTTCTCTCTAGTCTACAGATGAGAAAAGTGAGGCAGATTAATTTCCCCAAAGCCTCAGAGCTACTAAGGACCAGAACCAGAATTTGGTGCCAGTGTGCGATTTTGTATTCTTCAACAGTATGCTATATGCTTTACTTGCTGGGATTATAATGATAGCTTCATAATCAGCTTAGCAAACTGCAGTCAGTTTCTATCTAACATGAATCAGCATTTATTATATTTTGCAGAAACTATAATCTGGAAATATTGTGTCTTTCTACTTTTTGGGAAATGTTTTCTCATCTCTCTGTGTATAGGTTTATGTGTGTACTAAGTCACTTCAGTTGTGTGCAGCTTTTTGTGACCCTATAGATTGTAGTCTGCCAGGCTCCTCTGTCCATGGGATTCTCCAGACAAGAATACTGGAGTGGGATGCCATGCCCTTCTCCAGGGGATCTTCCTGACCCAGGGATCAAATCCGTCTCTTATGTCTCCTGCACTAGCAGGCATGTTCTTTACCACTAGCAGATCTCTGTTTACTGATAGATATCTTAATCTTGCTACAATATGTCCCAACTTTCACTCTCAGGACAATTTCTTCCCTTTTAAGGAAACCATGTACTTTTGCATCTCTCTTTCCTCAAGATATACAAATTGCAAGCTGAACCCTCAAAGGCAAAGACATCAAATGTCAATGACTTCTGAGAGTGCTGCTTGTATGTGTTTACCTTCCCTCTACGATCAATGTGCTCTCAGTTGACAGAAAAGGAAACTGATGTTCAAGTAATTTTATGAAACCACAGAAAGATTGGAGGGAAGTGGGGATTTTTGTTTGTTTGATTTTGTTTTAATCTGCCTCATCAATTCACCACTTTGGAACATGTGATTCAGTTTTCAGAAAATTGGTTTGCAAAGTGTCCTTCAGGAGCATAAATTTTCAAAGCAAGAGGCAACACTAGTGACACTTTCAGCAGCTCAAGACAGAAACAACCAGCTTATGAATCATCAATGCCTTTGTTTTCATGTCTCCCTTCCCCAATTTAGTAACTTTTCTGCTCATTATTCCTTTCCTCCTGAAGATAAATAAGATCGGAAGGACGATCTAGCTCAAATCAGTCAATTACATGTACTTTCCAGTAACTGAAATAAAAGGATAAGGCATGATGGTCAAGGATTCAGAGACTTCTTGAGAGATTATCTGTGAATTTCAATTACCCTAGCATGTCTTCCTTTTATTATCATTAGTAGCTGAGAATCCAGAGCCTGAAAAACTGGAAAGCTTGCTGGAAGTGGTGAGAGCTGAAAAATAATTTTACCCAAACTTCTCTCAGATGAGGAAATTCTCAGAGATGAAGAAGTTGAGGACTTGTGAGGATTATTTGTCTATCCAAAGGCATGTAGCTAGACAATGGCTCAGCCGCTGATCTCCAGATATTCACTCTCTTCTAACTGTATATATGGAAAACAAATATTTTCTTAATTCCATGTCAGTAACAGTACAATTTCATTTAAAAAAATGAGTTACTTTACCATGATATTCCCCAAACAGATAGGTATAGTCTCAAAAGGAGCAGAGCATGCTGGGAAAATCCCTAAAAATAAGAAGACTGAGATCAAATTATGGCTTAATGCTACAGTAGCTCTGTGATCTTGAGCAAATGGCCTTACTTCTCTGAACTTTTATTTTCTCATCTACAGAAAAGAATTATCCCTAGCTTGTCTGTCTCACAGGGTTTTGGAGATGATCAGAAGATACAAAAATAATAATGTGTTAGTGGTAACAGATGGGGGACTGCCTATATGCCAGAGAGAACCCTAAACGCTTGACATGTATCACCCTTCAAGGTTCACATCAGCTTGATGATTCTAATGTTGAGGATTTAGAAACTAGATCAGACTTTATTTTTTTGGGCTCCAAAATCACTGCAGATGGTGACTGCAGCCATGAAATTAAAAGACGCTTACTCCTTGGAAGGAAAGTTATGACCAAACTAGACAGCATATTGAAAAGCAGAGACATTACTTTGTCAACAAACGTCTATCTAGTCAAGGCTATGGTCTTTGCAGCAGTCATGTATGGATGTAAGAGTTGGACTGTAAAATAGCTGAGAACAGAAGAATTGATGCTTTAGAACTGTGGTGTTAGAGAAGACTTTTGAGAGTCCCTTGGACTGCAAGGAGATCCAATCAGTTCATCCTAAAGATCAGTCCTGGGTGTTCATTGGAAGGACTGATGCTAAAGCTGAAACTCCAATTCTTTGGCCACCTTATGTGAAGAGCTGACTCATTTGAAAAGACCCTGATGCTGGGAGGGATTGGGGGCAGGAGGAGAAGGGGACAACAGAGGATGAGATGGTTAGATGGCATCACCGACTTAATGGGCATGAGTCTGGATGAACTCCGGGAGTTGGTGATGGACAGGAAGGCCTGGCGTGCTGTGGTTCATGGGGTCACAAAGAGTCAGACACAACTGAGCAAATGAACTGAACTGAACTGAACAGAGACATTAAATAATGTGTGCAATATTACATAGATAATCATATGGGAAATATGCTAACTCATAAATAGATTAAATTTGGAGTGTGTGTATGAGACAGAGAGAGAAAACTCCCTCCATCAGTGTCAAAGATGAACTATATTAACTGCTGCGAACCTGACCTTCACCTTGGATCCTAGATTCTGGCTGAGCTGAAGCACATTGAAAAACTGTTGAGGCTATGTCTTCTCAAAATAAATGAATCGGGACAGAAGATGGAAGGTCTGTGAGGCAAAGTTGATGCTTTTAGACTTAAGCTTGAGTTAACTGTTAACTGTGGAAGAATTTGGGGAATAGGGATATAATTCAAAGTACCACTTTGAATCGGTACCACGTAAGACTATGTATCGGCTTCCCTGGTGGCTCAGACGATAAAAGCGTCTGCCTACAATGCGGGAGACCCGGGTTCGATCCCTGGGTGGGGAAGATTCCTGGAGAAGGAAATGGCAACCCACTCCAGTATTCTTGCCTGGAAAATCCCACGGAGAGAGGAGCCTGATAGGTTACAGTCCATGGGGTTGCAAAGAGTCGGACACGACTGAGCGACTTCACTTCACTTCTTCACTTCAAGATCATGTATCACATAAGATCAATAACGTATCTGTACCTAAGATAACTGAGTGTGTGTGTGTGGGGGGGTGTATGTAAATAAGATAATGCTTTTGAGAGCCTTAAACAGCATTCAGATCCTTTGCATGATTCTTTGACTGCATATTTCCAGGTCAGTCATTAAGGAATGAAGGAAAGGAAGCTAGGATAGAATTCTCTTTGTCCAAGCAAATATTTTTCAAGAACATTTTTCTAGGAGTTGATCCATCTATCATAGAATGTCAGGATTTGGAAAGACTAGAAAATGGAGAAGCTCCATCATCAATCATAATTGTGAGATGGGTTTTTAAATGGCCTTTCTCCACTTTACCTGTGTGTACTTGAGCGTGCTGTTATGTCTGACTCTTCACAATTGTATTAAGCATAGCCCAACAGGCTCCTCTGTCCATGGGATTTATCAAGCAAAAATACTCAAGTGGGTTGCCATTTCCTACTCCACTAGATCTTCCTGATCAAGCCCATGTCTCTCCAACACTGGGAGGTGAATTTTTTACCCCTGGTACCACCTAGGTGCCCCTTAACTGCAGAATCACTTTCTGATAGGAACACAGGCTTATAACAGGATTTAAGCATTACTTACTCTTAAGTGTTGCTTACTGTCTCCCCTTCCTTATGTTTGCAATCTAGTGTGGAAAATGTCTGCCTGAAAGCTAAATCTGTAAGCTTCCCATTTTTGAAAACAAAATTTCACTGTTACATACCAAGGGTGTTTGTTTAGTATTGTCTATAGCTGATATCAAGCTGCAAAGTCAAAACTGAGTGGTGTGACCAGGTATAACTTGCACAGAAAAAGAAGTTAGGCACTTAGCTGTGTCTGACTCTTCGCAACCCTCATGGACTGTAGCCTGCCAGATTCCTCTGTCCATGGAATTTTTGAGGTGGAAGATAATGCAAGGATCAAATTACTACAGTTCTTATATATCCTGTTAGAAATGTTTGAGGTTTATCTTAAAGAGAAAAATGTGGAAGGTGTATAGCTAAAAGGTTTCACCCAAAGAGAGTAACATGGTAGAATGTGCATTTTTCCAGTCTTGGGAAACTGTCCACTTTAGCTGACACACAGGTCAGAATGCCTGCATTCTGATCCAGCTCCTGGTGCTTGAATTCTGGGTGCCCACGACTACCCCTGAGCTGACAAGAGCTTCCGCAGGGCCTGCAGTTTACTGGAGATAGCACTAACATCAGCACAGAAAACGGGCTGGATGGGTCTCACCTTTCCCTGGAAACAGTGCATCCATAAATCCCAGCAAATGCCTTTTACTTCTTTGTATTTTCTCCTTTGTCTGCTAGCTCTTATTTTTGGGTATTATCATTTACTTCTGGGTCTAAACCCAAGAGCCCAGCTGAACTTCTTTTGCTGTGGAGAATCTCACATCTCTCCCTCTATTGGCAGCTCATCTAACAGGGCAGGGTTTCAACACATAATTTTTATTTCTCTGTTATGAGCTCTCGTCTCCTGTTACTAAAGCTTCTGTGAGGAAAACAGAATTATTTATGCTATTTTTAAAGAAGAGAGCTAGATTTCTTCTTTTCTTTTCTTTTTTTTTGTTGGGAAGATCTTTAAACACCATAAACTTTGGGCTAGCTGGACGTGCCAGCTTTCCTCCTGGGGGTGCACACAGCCACTGCTTAATATAGAGCGATTCAAAAGGCGGCAGTGTTGGGGGGAGCTGAGCGGTGATAATGCAGAATTCCTGCTGTTAGGAACCATGGCTCTGCTTGGAGACATATGTAGACACACAAGGCAGTAGCTTAAGGCTCTGGAAGATGAAAGGAATGGAGTGCCTGATCAGGACCCCAGAGACCGCCGCAGTCCAGGCTCCTGCACGCACCCAGCGGCTTTCGTGGCTGCTAGCCTTTCTTGTCTTTTCATCTGTTCCTTCTCTACTTCTTTCCTTCCTCCCTCCCTCTCTTCTTGCTTTCTTGCCTTTTTTTTTTTTTCTAATCTCCTTGGCAAAACTGAGATGAACTGGGGGCAAGAAAAGGACATGGGAGTCAGGAAAATATGTCTCACAGATCTCACAGATGTAGTTATTATTTCAAGTGCACGAGGTGTGTAGGTAACAGGCCTGCTTTTTCCCCTTTATTTAACATTTGTTGTTGTTGTTTTTCACTCACTAAGTCACATCTGACTCTTTGCGACCCCACACTCTACAGCCCACTGTGCTCCTCTGTCCTCTCTACTATCTCCCAGAGTTTGCTCAAATTCATATCCATTGAGTCCTCCACTGCCCCCATATTTTAACATAGATAACCAAAAAAAACAAAATGCTCATATAAAAGAAAGTTAATATGTAGTTTGTGAAAAGAATCAATTCCTTGAGTTGACAGACAGACCTAGTCACAAAGCCTGATTCGGACACTTTGCTCACTGTGGATGGCCGGCTAAGCAATCCCTAACTCTGGGGTCCTTGAAAGATTAAACCACATCACAAAGATTAAGTGCAAAATGAAGCTGGTGCTACAAACAGGTGCTCAAATAACCTTTTTCACTTCTAATGTTCATTTATTGCTCATAACTTCAGGAAAGTCATTTAAACAGGTTGTTTTGCCTTTAGAACAGGACCTTTAAAACAGAGCTGAAAGCTGTACACACAAGACATGTCAAAGTATTAAATAAGTTAACATGTTAGTTTGCCTGTAACTTGCAAGATGCTGTATACACACATCTATTACACATGTTGCCTGCGTGTTGGTTGCTCAATCATATCAGAAACTTTGTGACTCCACGGGCTGTAGCCAGCCAGGGTCCTCTGTCCATGGAATTCTCCAGGCAAGAATACTGGAGTGGGTAGCCTTTTCCTTCTCCAGGGGATTTTCCTGACCTAAGGATCGAACCCAGGTCTCCCACATTGCAGGCAGATTGTTTGCCATCTAAGCCACTAGTGAAGTCTATTACACGTGTTAGTTAATATAGTTTATGTCAACAAGGAACAGAAAAGTACTCTGTGGACAGAGATCTACTATGTGGTAGATGCTGTATGAGGAGCTTTACAATTATATGCTCTCTAATCATTGCAACCACTTTGTGCAGGATGTAAGATCATTTTTATTGGGTGGATAGTGGAACTGGGTCATCGGTTCTGGGTTAGATGAAAGCTAATATGGATTACTTTTATACAGTTCATGAGGTTCTCACAGCAGGTATATTGGGGTGATTTGTCCCTTTCTTGTCCAGTGGAACACATTTTCTCCGAGTTCTCTGTTATGACTCGTCTGTCTTGGGTGGCCCTACATGGCATGGCTCATTGAGTTATGCAAGGCCCTTCACTACGACAAGGCAGTGATCTGTGAAGGGTATCACTGATGCAATGGACATGAACTTGGGCAAACTTTGGGAGATGGTGATGGACAGAGAGTCCTGGTGGTGTGCTGCAGTCCATGGGGGTCACAAAGAGGTGGACACAACTGGGCAACTGAACAATAATGACAGCACCCTTGTCCCTGTCTCCAACATTTTAGACGCATTGCATCATTTAATGATTTTATTAACCATACAATATAAATATACAGTTATCTTCATTTTACAGATTGGAAAACTGAGATACAGAGGCAGTCAGTCACTTTTCCAAGGTTATATAGCTAGTAAGTGATAAAATAAGATTAGAACTAAAGCATTCTGATATCAATGTCTTCCCTGGTGGCTCAAAGGTAAAGAATCCATCTGCAATGCAGGTTTGATTCCTGGGTTGGGAAGATCCCCTGGAGGAGAGCATGGCAACCCACTCCTGTATTCTTGCCTGAAGAATCCCACAGACAGAGGAGCCTGGCAGGCTACAGTCCATAGAGTCACAAATAGTGGACACAATTGAAGCAATTTAGCATACACTCACCTGCAGTCTGACACCAGGACCTGGAGTCTTGTGCATAATACTGAATGACAAAATATTGACTTGGTTCTGAAAATTTATCTCTTCAGCTCATAGGTGTTGTCTTAACTTGACATTGATTCATGAATTACAATATTATTATTTACTTCATCGTTCCCAAAGGCAATAAATATATTATTCAAATAAATTATGTTGATAAAATCAGTACCATCAGTATAGAGATCGCTAACCTGCCGTCATTAGTAGCTATAGTCTTAAGTTAGGTCTATAACCTGGGTTTCTGTACTTATGCATCTATTTATTAATCTATGTGTTCTTCCATGAAGCTGGGCTGGTGCTTAATGATGCTTCTCTGAAGGATGTAGCAATTAGAAGACATTTGAGTCCAAGCTCTAAAAATAATTAGTGATGTTCGTCATTACTGCCATGGGCTTGCATTCACAAGCTCCAAAAAGCTCTAAAACTGTAAGAACCTAGGTAGCTAGAACATTCTTCTTTCTAACTGTCTCTTCACACTTTCCAAGAAATATTCTGCTTCTTCAGCTAGTACCCCTAGCCCTTAAAAGGACAAATTTATCTTATCTCTTCATATTCTCTACCTGGTATCCTCAGCGACACAGCAGCTGATAAAGAATTGGCAAAGTAGAATTAAACAAGAGCAAGAGATGGTAATAAAAAATGTGAAAATGCAAGGAAATATTTAGCTCTGATGTGTACAAATGTGTGTGTGTGTGTATACACACACATATATATATGTGCTTAGTTGCTCAGTCATGCCCGACTCTTTGTGGCCCTGTGGACTGTAGCCCCCAGAATATTGGAGTGGTTTGCCTTTTCCTGCTCTTCACACTTTATACATATGTACAATTTATATACCATAGGAGAAAATGCATATAAACAATTTGTAAGACGTGAAAACTATAGACTTGTCACAAATATTTTTTGAAAAAAGCAAGATTTTATGATATTCAGTATTGCATAACTAAAGTGAAACTAGCTTCCCAGGTGGCTCAGTGATAAAGAATCCACTTGCCAATGCAGGAGATGCAGGTTCAATCCCTGCATCGGGACGATCTGCTGGAGAAGGAAATGGCAACCCACTCTAGTATTCTTGCCTGGGAAATCCCATGGACAGAGGACCTGGCTGTCTATAGTCCATGGGGTCGAAAAGAGTTGGACACAATTTAATGACTAGACAACACCAAC
Source organism: Madoqua kirkii (assembly GCA_006408675.1). Classification (NCBI taxonomy): domain Eukaryota; kingdom Metazoa; phylum Chordata; class Mammalia; order Artiodactyla; family Bovidae; genus Madoqua; species Madoqua kirkii. The sequence continues at coordinate 8,549 of SJYC01076959.1, forward strand.
AAAACCAGGGTGAACTCCAAGTTTGCTGAAACCACACACAATTTCACCAGTTTTCTCCATCACATCTGGGTTGTTCAAAGGCTGAAAGCTCTGAGGGTCATTTCTGTGTGTTTGCTGACAGAGCCAATGAAAGGAACAAACCCATCCGCCAGTCTGACAAAGTCTCCCTCCTTTTCAGCAGTAAATAGGGAGGCTGGGGCTGTCTAACTGAGAAATCGTGTGTCAGCAAAGGATTACATAAAGCCAGTGGGACACATTTTATTCTGCATTTCACTGTTATGTACCTCTCCCCCTTTTCCTAGAACAGATTTTCCCCTGGCTTTGAAAGATGCTAATGGAGCGTTATTAGTCCAGGAAGAAAATTGCCCTGGAGAATCATAATAATTTCAGCGCCACAGTGACAGCAAACCAGACCGTTTAAGACAAACGGGGTTTTAGTTCCTGTAGGAAGAATCAGAGCTGAGAGATAAACTGCAAGTGAAAGTCCCATGACATGTAAGACAGAAAAGGAGGACAAGGTTTGGGACAGTTTTCGTTGCTGAACTCATGCATGGAGACACCCCAACCTTTCCTGACCTCTGAGATTTGAAGATGAGATTAAATATTTAAGGTTGGATTTAGGACTTTCCCAGGTTTTTCTTTCACCAGCATTTGGAGGTAAAAGTGCACAAAAAAACAAAAACAAATGCCTCCCCCCACCTCAAAGGAGGAGTGGAAAAAAAACCCCAAAAAACCTCTAATGCTGTGGTTCATGGGGTCGCAAAGAGTTGGACACGACTGAGCGACTGAAGTGAACTGAATGCTATTATCCACAACCTTATAGTCACTTTTTTTCTAGATAGCTTTAAGAACTGATATGTAACCATCTGGGTTTTATACTTGTTTTATACTTTAGTATAGCAAAAGCAAAAGAAAAGAGAAGAGTTGGAGAAGAGTTGTTTGATGTCTACATGTGATTATTTGCAAACTATTAGGGAAGTCTCTTTGGGGATTCTTAGGACTTTCTGAATTTGACCTGCCAAATGTCGAGTGAGCTAGTGTACATAGCTTTTAGGGCATAATAAAAGACAGTGATCAATGGTGCTCATTAAATTACTTTTACTTCCATACAAATTCTAAGATGAAAAAAAGGATGAGACAATGATAAAGACTTCAGATCAACAGTCCAGATCCTATAAAAAGAGAGAAAACAGGAGAGAGATAGAGAGAAAGGACAAATGAAGTAAGACAGACATGGATCTGGACCCAAGACACTACCTCTTCTCCATGTTTGGCTCCGGGAGGTAACTGGTTGCTGGCATTGTGGAGCTTTGGCATTTCATAGGCCATCACAGTGGAGAAGGCAATGGCACCCCACTCCAATACTCTTGCCTGGAAAACTCCATGGACAGAGGAGCCTGGTGGGCCGCAGTTCATGGGGTCGCTAAGACTCAGACACGACTGAGTGACTTCACTTTCACTTTTCACTTTCATGCATTGGAGAAGAAAACGGCAATCCATTCCAGTGTTCTTGCCTGGAGAATCCCGGGGATGGGGGAGCCTGGTGGGCTGCTGTCTATGGGGTCGCACAGAGTCAGACATGACTGATGCCAATTTAGCAGCAGCAACAGCAGAACACCATAGTTAGAGTCCTTGGTTAGTGATGGATTAGTTGCGTGGTCTTGATCAAGTTATGGAACATTTTGGAGGTATTATTTTTCAAATCTGTTAATACCAGAGAATACATGAAGATTAAAAAGAATAATGTTTAATACAGCATTTGGAACACAGTAATAAATAGCTTGCATAGGCACTCATTTTTTAATTGCCTGAGTATTTAATAATATTTATTATAATATTTATTTAATCCTTTGATCTCCTTCATCTCTCATCGTGACACACATGAAAATATGTGAGCTCATAACTCAGCCTTGTGTCCATTTGGCTCCAAAGATAAAGTTTTTGCCACTTATAGATGCTGGGTTTGAATCCTAGAACCAATTTTCACTGTCTTTTACAAATATCACAATCTTGTTGAATCACGTTGTTTAAATGGAAATAGAGACAGTAGAGGAAAATGTCTATCTTCTCCATGGAATTATTGATAAATCTATCCCATTTTATTTTGTCATATCCCTCCCTTTTGCTAAGGCTCTGTGTTGACCATCTCCTTTATGATAATAGATCTCATTTCAAAACAAGAGCAAAATAAAGAACAATAATAAATTACTTAAAGTATTCAGAAAAGAAAAAGGAAATGCAATAGACACCTATGTTCTCAGCATCCAGATTTAGCATATTAACTGATTCAACAAGTATCAGTTGTGAATAAGCTGGCAACTGGGGTGATGGCTGGAAACCAGCCATGCAAATATTTTTGTTCAGTGGGATTTGTATTTGACTGATAAATATTAATGTGGTCATATTTACTTCAGGTAATTTTTAAAGAAATAACCTGTTACAGATCATATAGTTGGAGTCACCTGTCCGTCACATATTTTGCCCTCTGAGTCTTTTCAGTGAGGTGTGCATCCTCATTTGGTTGATTTCAAATGATAGCGTGAGGTCAAATTCAGTCTCCCTCATTGGACTTGATCGTCATTCTTCCTTTCATACTGACTTTCAAAGACATGTAAACAGCCAGGGATATTTCAAATGAAGCTCTGGGAGTTTAGGAAATGACTTCCAGGCAGCCTGGGGTGCCCGTCTGGGACTGTTGCTGCTGTTCAGTCACTGAGTCGTGTCCAACTCTTTGCAACCCCATGGGCTGCAGCATGCCAGGCTCCTCCCTCTGTCTCCCACTGTCTCCCACAGTTTGCTCAGACTCATGCTTATTGAGTTGGTGATGCTAGACTGTGGGGGCCTAAATGGGAAACCTCAAAAAGAAAAAAAAAGAGGGGTTAGCTTTGAGGTCAGAAACTAAGATGGTGCCTGGCAGAAGAGATGGGGGCGTGGTCTATGTTGTTTGTCAAAGTTCTTGATTGGCTCTTTTGATTTCCAAGCACGTTGACAGCGGGAGATCACCATAGACTCCTGTTATAATGAAGGCACATGACTATTTGACCTTTAACGTGATTGGTGCAACTATGGAAAAGTCGCTCGCAATTCCTGGCTCCTATGAACAGGTGAGGCACTGGGCTCCTGCATGTCCTGCGCAAGTGATCCTCATGCTGAGCACTGGCTATGTGTTTTCTTGAAGGGGGGGCAGCTGTTATTTGTTTACCACCTCCCTTTCCTTTTCCCACACTCTGGATGTATATTTCTCATACACACACACATGCAGACATACACATTTATATATATACATGGCATGTACATGAGAATATATGTTTACATATATATGACTTGCACAGGAGAATACACATGCATATGAGTGTATATATATATATGTAAAATGAATATGCTTGTATTGTGTTCATGTACCATTTATATATATATTTACAAATAGTCACGAGTTTTGTTGAGTGCTATTTTGTACTGTTACTATACATTGAGAGATGGCTTTAAGAAAATTCATAAAACAAACAAACAACTTGCTAAGCTTTAATGTTGGGATTGTAGGTGACTTTTTACTTCTTTTTTTCCCTTTTTCTGTTTTTTTTTTCATAATCCATTATATTGTTTTGAGTTTTCTGTAAGGCAAGTAAGTATATATAATGCTTAGAATCAGAACAAAACCAATAAAGCTATTTTCATTAAAAATTAAGAACTCTCTGAGCTTACTGGCCATGAGTCATTCCTCTTTTGAGCTGCAACAGCTGAGGAGTCATCAATAATTACAGCAACAACTATGCTGCCATAGAATCACTTTCTTTCCAGTTAGAATAAAAATCGAGACAATGTGTAGATTAATACCCCACTTCACACACACATTTCTTTATAAGATCGTGAAGGTTTTCCATTCCTTGGCTGTTTGTCTCATGGCACATGTCACTGCATTTGTATTATATTCTAACTTAGAGTCTGTCTCTCCTCTGGAAATGTTTCATCAAAGAAGGGTTCCAACTCTTTTATGTACTGTAGAAAGTTTTATAACAAGTTTTTAAAACTAGAAGACTCCTGGCACAGGGAGATATTCAATAAATATGTTTGAATGAATTAATGAAGGATAGGGAAGAAAAAACCTACTATGCAACTAGGGCTTCCAGCTGGCTCAGCTGGTAAAGAACCCACCTGCCAGTGCAGGAGAACTGAGAGGCACGAGTTCAGTCTCTGGTCAGGAAGATCCCCTGGAAGAGGGCCCAGCAACCCACTCCAGTATTCTTGCCTGGAGAATCCCATGGACAGAGGAGCTCAGAGGGCTACAGTCCTTAGGGTTGCAAAGAGTCGATCACGACTGAAGCGACTTAGCACACACGCACTATGCAACTAATGAAAACTACCACTTATTAGGTGTTCTGAATACATGACAAGTGTAAGCCCTTCATTATCCTATGAGAGAGGTATGCTGATCCACAGTTTTTAGGTGAGGAAATGTGGGATCCGAGAGAATAAGTGTCAGCGGAGAGGCTCACTGTGGCCGCTCTGCTGGACTTTGAAGTCAAGAACTTTTCGCTGGACCATCCCCCTCTGCACTTGTACAGGCTCTTATGTTATTCTCTGTCCCTAAGCCTCAGTGCTATTCACCATCTCGATCCTTAGAGCTAAGCAGGACTTTCTCTAGCCAGGCTCGCATTTCACATTGGCTGAAGTCATAGCCCCAAAGCTGCTTTGAGAGTTTGACCAACCTGCGTTGTGACAGTCCTCCCCGTTATTGTCTTTCCATGTGCCTCTCACCTCCTTCCGCACATCCATCACATCCATCACACCCCTTTGGTCCCTCCAACATTATCCACTTAACTCCAGAATGAGTTTTTACACTCCCATTAAGGTTGAAGACATCTGATCCTTTCCGATCCAGACCTGAGACTGGTGAGTTAACCAAAAACAAGGCTCAGAAGGAAATCATAAAATTGATGTGCACATGCATGTGTATGTATGTATGTCACATGCATTTTAATTATGTGCTTGTCAATCATTTGCTTTAAGGTCACAGTGTTTTCTTTAAACAGAAATATTGTGATTGGTGTTCTACTTATTCTATCTTGGGAAAAAACACACCCATAATGATTTATTTTCAATTTCTAATTTCTATTTTTTTTTCAGGTGGAGCAGTGTCTTGTACACACCTGCAAATCAAACTGAGAGTAGACATCTTGGGTTTTTGATTTTCCTCCAACTTTCAAGTAAACTTACTCACAGCAGTTTTAATATGAACATTTTTAGTCAGCCATCTATTTCAAGTGAATTTTCAAAGCAACTATTATTTTCTTTTTATAATCATTTATAATAGAATGTTGTTGCTGTTAAGTAGCTAAATTGTGTCTGACTCTTTACAACCCCAGGAAATGCAGCACATGAAGCTTATCTGTCCTCCACTATCTCCCCAAGTTTGCTCGAATTCAAGTCCATTGAGTGGGTGGTGCTATTTAACCATCTCATCTTCTATCACCCCCTTCTCCTCCTGCTCTCAGTCTTTCTCAGCATCACGGTTTTTATTTTTTCCAATGAGTCAGGTCCTAGTTTATATAATATTGATTATATAATGTAATTAGCATATAATTACAATTGTCAGGAATTTCAGTGGTACAGAATCCGTCTGCTAATATAGGAGCCAAGAGATGTAGGTTTGATTCCTAGGTCAGGAAGATCTCTTGGAGGAAGGCATAGCAACCCACTCCGGTATTCTTTCCTGAAGAATCCCATGGACAGAAGAGCCTGCTGGGCTGCAGTCCACAGAGTGGCAAAGAACTGGACAGGACTGAGGTGACTTAGCATCCATGCATGCACAATTGTCATAAACTGTTTAGGAAACAAGAAAATATATCTTTTAACAAGCATCCAGCTTTGAAGCCAAATAAAATACTGTGTTTGACAGTTGTCTAATGGCTCCAAAATACTATTGTGCTATGATTTTTTAGACATCATGGTTTACAAAGGAAATCAGTGCTGGATATTCATTGGAAGGACTGATGCTAAAGCTGAAGCTTCAGTATTTGGCCACCTGGTGTGAAGAAGTAACTCTGGAAAAGACCCTGATGATGGGAAAGATTGAGGGCAGGAGAAGAAGGGGAGAAGAGAGAATGAGATGGTTGGATCGTATCAGCAACTCAATGGACATGAGCTTGAGCAAGCTCTGGGAGTTGGTGATGGACAGGGAAGCATGGCATGCTGCAGTCCATGGGGTCGCAGAGTCAGACATGACTGAGCAACTGATGAACTGAACTGAACAAAGGGGATTAAGACCTGGATTTTAAAGTTTTACTGTACTGTAGGGTTTCTTGCACCTGTGTCTCCTCTTAGGTCTTGTTGCTGCAAATCCTCTCCAGTCTTTCATGCGCCTTTTCTCTATTAATACCCCCACTGTCTTGACACACATCTTTGCAGAGCCATAACTCCCCACAGATAAACCAAGGCATCACCTTACCATAGTCATTCTAGACTCCAGAATGATTCTGACTTTCCACAGACCACAGGACAGTTTTTTGTTGTTGTTGTTTTAACAGAATCCCCTCTGAAATGCATGAAGTGTGCCCCTCACTGATTCCTAGCAACCATAGTCAGACATGCTGAACCGGAGGGAGAGAAAGCACATTTAATTCGGATAAAGACATGGCTCCTTTTCCCACCCTATCCAATTAGGCAATTATAACATTGGGCCAGAATTTTCTCCCACATTTTGTGCATACAACATAATTCTGCCACCAGCTGCTCACCAACATTTTGTTGTCTCCTCAACAGACAGCAAATGACAGAACAGTTCAGCAGAGGGTGATCTGCCAGCAAAACCGATGAGACACAACCCCTTCCAACCAGCCTGTCTTTAGGAAGCTGTTTTCTGTTTCTAAAATAAACTCACTGAAATTGTTGCTTTCCTCCATCTGTGTTTCTACATAGAAAAGAGAAAGAGATGTTCCCCCATCTCATTGGTCCTGGGGTGTGTGGCAGGACACCCACAAAGACTAATGTATCTGCAGTGAACACCACAGGAGCCAGCTACCTAGGCTTAGAGAATAGACATTTTATGGACTTCATACTTTCAGTATTAAGAGTGCTTTGGTATTAGGTATTAGGAGTGTTTCAAAATATGACCACCTGGCCTGGGGACCATTCTTTTGTCACGTCAGCCCTATCCTTTTTCATTAATGTCATTCATTTTTCTTCTGATCACACTCTCCATCTACATCATCCCATCTTCAATCTCAACCCTTCCCTCAAACCCTCATTTGCTGTCGTTTAGTTGCTTGGTCTAGTCTGACTATTTTCAACCGCATAGAATGTAGCCCCTTAGGTTCCTCTGCCCATGGGATTTCCCAGGCAAGCATGCTGAAGTGAGTTGCCATTTCCTACTCCAATCTTCCAGACCCAGGGATTGAACTCAGGTCTCCTACACTGACAGGCAAATTCTTTACCACTGAGTCACCAGGGAAGCCCCCAACCCTCATTAAGAGTCTACTATGTTTAAAATTGGAGAAGGCAATGGCAATTCACTCTAGTACTCTTGCCTGGGAAATCCCATGGACGGAGGAGGCTGGTAGGCTACATACAGTCCATGGGGTCTCGAACAGTCGGACATGACTGAGCGACTTCACTTTCACTTTTCACTTTCATGCACTGGAGAAGGAAATGGCAACCCACTCCAATGTTCTTGCCTGGAGAATCCCAGGGACGGGAACCTTTGGACATGTCTGAGTGACTGAGCACTCAAGAAGGAAAAGAGCACATGAAGGAAAGCAGGGCTAAGGAGGAGGTGCTGTTTGAAACAACATGTCTGGGCAACAGAGATGTTTACCCAGTTAGGGGCTGGCAAAGAGTGAGGACACAAATCTTACCAACTTGGCAGAGACAAGGGGAGCAGAAAAAAGGGAGAGAGAAAAGGAATTTCTGCCAGAAGTATAGTGTCTCTGAAGGACAAGCCCAGGGCAAGGTGACCCATCACATCCCAAGCCCAATAAGAAGAGAAGGAGTTAAACATCCTGGAGATCACAGGCACTGGAGGAGACAGGCATTGAAACCGGGAGGCCAAATGCCTTGAATAGACAGTACACAGGGCACCAAAGTTCTATGTAATCCCTCCTAGGCTTCTCTGAAACGTCAGCGAGGTCAGCCACATATCAACAACCTTATTAAATCAGGATTTGTCAGGGGTTTGTTGTTGTTGTTCAGTTGCTCAGTCATGCTCGACTTTTTGCAACCCCATGGACTGACCGCAGCATGCCAGGCCTCCTTATCCTTCACCATCTCCTGGAATCTGCTCAAGGAGTTGTCAAAGGGTTGGGTCATAGAAAAAGGGCAAGGCTTTACAGTGTGAAGTGTGTAACATGAAATGGACAGTGAGATCATGGGTGGGCAGAATTCATTGAATGGGGAATAAAAGTGTCCAGGGAGGGAAACATTGACATTCCCACCCCCACTACAGCCATGAAAGTCCCAGTGTGGTTCAGTCACACACAGACGGATGTCTCAGAGGGCACAACAGGGAGTCCAGGCAAATTTCAGCTGAATAGCTAAGGATGGGACGCTTCACCTGAAGTCCATGCATATTCATGAATGTGATTAGTCTTATTCCCACCTGAAGGGTGAGAAAGCTGAGACTTAAGAGAGATTATGCAATTTACTCAAGGTCACATAATTCAAAACAAAGCTATAGGGAAATCAAGCATTTCTCCTCTACAATGCCAAAATTTATTAGGAATATCTAAAAATCAAAAATATTGTCAGTTCTTTAATTTATATGGTCATTATTATACCATTTGACTAACCTCATATGGATAAGAATAAACAGGTAATTGTGGTTAAATATTCTGATAGATACCATCATTTTTACTATGATTCTAATCTGTTTCCTTTTCATTGCCAAACTCTGCACATTCAGAGATGAGAGGTAACTATTGTTCTGTCTGGTTGTATGGCATTCAGTTCTAGAAAGAGGGTCATTTGAAGGAAAGCTCTAAGGTTTACAAATAAAGGAGATAGGTAAAATGAACTCTGAGAGAAAGCAAAGGAAAATAAGAGTTCAAATGGATGTTACTGATCATCTCCAAAGTCAGGGACATCAGAGAAAAAATATAACAGAGAGGGCTTTGTAAGTTTTTAAACCTTTAAAAAAAATCACTCTTCTATGATTGTAAAGTCTATATGCGTACCTACATAATGGAGGGGTATGAAAGTGAAAATGGTCCATATGGTTGTTTTAACACATTCAAGATGATGCAGAAACACACAAGTGAAGGCTATCAGCAAGAATACAAACCCAGAGAACTCCAACATGCTACAAATTCATAGCTATTCGTTGTGGGGGGAGGGACTTTCTACATGTTATGAAATGGGGTTTCTTAGGCCAGTCACTTTTTAAATATCCTAAAAAAAAATCACTCTTCTATGACTGTAAAGTCTATATGCGTACCTACATAATGGAGGGGTATGAAAGTGAAAATGGTCCATATGGTTGTTTTAACACATTCAAGATGATGCAGAAACACACAAGTGAAGGCTATCAGCAAGAATACAAACCCAGAGAACTCCAACATGCTACAAATTCATAGCTATTCGTTGTGGGGGGAGGGACTTTCTACATGTTATGAAATGGGGTTTCTTAGGCCAGTCACTTTTTAAATATCCTATAATCTGGGTCATTCTCGCTGAGAACTGGTAATTTTCAAGTGTAAAATATATTTTGAGAATTAAAAAAAAACCACTCCAATGTTCTTGCCTGGAGAATCCCAGGGACGGGAACCTTTGGACATGTCTGAGTGACTGAGCACTCAAGAAGGAAAAGAGCACATGAAGGAAAGCAGGGCTAAGGAGGAGGTGCTGTTTGAAACAACATGTCTGGGCAACAGAGATGTTTACCCAGTTAGGGGCTGGCAAAGAGTGAGGACACAAATCTTACCAACTTGGCAGAGACAAGGGGAGCAGAAAAAAGGGAGAGAGAAAAGGAATTTCTGCCAGAAGTATAGTGTCTCTGAAGGACAAGCCCAGGGCAAGGTGACCCATCACATCCCAAGCCCAATAAGAAGAGAAGGAGTTAAACATCCTGGAGATCACAGGCACTGGAGGAGACAGGCATTGAAACCGGGAGGCCAAATGCCTTGAATAGACAGTACACAGGGCACCAAAGTTCTATGTAATCCCTCCTAGGCTTCTCTGAAACGTCAGCGAGGTCAGCCACATATCAACAACCTTATTAAATCAGGATTTGTCAGGGGTTTGTTGTTGTTGTTCAGTTGCTCAGTCATGCTCGACTTTTTGCAACCCCATGGACTGACCGCAGCATGCCAGGCCTCCTTATCCTTCACCATCTCCTGGAATCTGCTCAAGGAGTTGTCAAAGGGTTGGGTCATAGAAAAAGGGCAAGGCTTTACAGTGTGAAGTGTGTAACATGAAATGGACAGTGAGATCATGGGTGGGCAGAATTCATTGAATGGGGAATAAAAGTGTCCAGGGAGGGAAACATTGACATTCCCACCCCCACTACAGCCATGAAAGTCCCAGTGTGGTTCAGTCACACACAGACGGATGTCTCAGAGGGCACAACAGGGAGTCCAGGCAAATTTCAGCTGAATAGCTAAGGATGGGACGCTTCACCTGAAGTCCATGCATATTCATGAATGTGATTAGTCTTATTCCCACCTGAAGGGTGAGAAAGCTGAGACTTAAGAGAGATTATGCAGTTTACTCAAGGTCACATAATTCAAAACAAAGCTATAGGGAAGTCAAGCATTTCTCCTCTACAATGCCAAAATTTATTAGGAATATCTAAAAATCAAAAATATTGTCAGTTCTTTAATTTATATGGTCATTATTATACCATTTGACTAACCTCATATGGATAAGAATAAACAGGTAATTGTGGTTAAATATTCTGATAGATACCATCATTTTTACTATGATTCTAATCTGTTTCCTTTTCATTGCCAAACTCTGCACATTCAGAGATGAGAGGTAACTATTGTTCTGTCTGGTTGTATGGCATTCAGTTCTAGAAAGAGGGTCATTTGAAGGAAAGCTCTAAGGTTTACAAATAAAGGAGATAGGTAAAATGAACTCTACTCTGAGAGAAAGCAAAGGAAAATAAGAGTTCAAATGGATGTTACTGATCATCTCCAAAGTCAGGGACATCAGAGAAAAAATATAACAGAGAGGGCTTTGTAAGTTTTTAAACCTTTAAAAAAAATCACTCTTCTATGACTGTAAAGTCTATATGCGTACCTACATAATGGAGGGGTATGAAAGTGAAAATGGTCCATATGGTTGTTTTAACACATTCAAGATGATGCAGAAACACACAAGTGAAGGCTATCAGCAAGAATACAAACCCAGAAAACTCCAACATGCTACAAATTCATAGCTATTCATTGTGGGGGGAGGGACTTTCTACATGTTATGAAATGGGGTTTCTTAGGCCAGTCACTTTTTAAATATCCTATAATCTGGGTCATTCTCGCTGAGAACTGGTAATTTTCAAGTGTAAAATATATTTTGAGAATTAAAAAAAATTGGGTAAACAAACAAAGATTGTATTTGCAGCAACATGGATGGACCTACAGATTGTCATATGGAGTGAGGTAAGTCAGATAGAGGAGAAATACTGTATGACCTGCCTTATGTGTGGAATCTAAAGAGAAATGATATAAATGAACTTACAAAACAGGAAGAGACTCACGGACTTAGAGAATGAACTTATGGTTGCTGGGGAACAGAATGGGAGGAAGGGATAGGGAGTTTGGCATGGACATGTACACAGTGCTATATTTAAAATGGATAACTGACAAGGACCTACTGTATAGCACAGGGAACTCTGCTCAATGTTATGTGGCAACACGGAGGGAAGGGGAGTTTGCGGGATAATGGGTACATGTATGCGTATGGTTGAGTGCCTTCTCTGTTCACCTGGAACTATCACAGCACTGTCAATCGAATATACCCCAGTACAAAACAAAGCATTTCAAAAGATGAAAATTGTATTATTATTATTATTAAAATAACTAAAGGCATATTTGTGGAATGGAGTGCCTTTGAATACATAAGAAGTGTGTTACTGTGGTCTTCCTCCAAGAATGCCTTCATTCACGGCCAAGAAGGAGCAATGGCCAGCTGTGTTGAGAGGTCGCGCTCAGTCCTGACTGCCTGTTCCATGTGGACTCTAGCCTCATTGCACCAGAGCATCTGTCAACCCCGCAGAAGCCTCACGCCTGGTGTGGAGAGCATGCACACTCCCATGGTTATACTCGACCATGTGGCCCAGGTTCAGAGGGCCCTGAACTGACCAAATTTGTTGGTACGGAGCTGGAACAGTTTATGCAGCTCCAGTTTATAGATGCACACATCACTTATCAACTTATTAAAAATAATTCTTTTTTGGCAGGGGCTCTGAAAGAATTTTAGTGCTTTTCTTTCATCAACTCTATATCACTTAGTCTTTGGATGATAATGATTTACTTCAGCATTTTGAGAAGTACCAAGATGTGCTATTTTAGTCACTGGGGTGAACACTGGATTCTGGTGAAAACTGGCCACATGATGCAGAGGTGGACTGACACCAGTGAGCATATGTGCAGTGAAGTCGCTTTGATCGTGTCTGACTCTTTGCGACCCCATGGACTGTAACTTGCCAGGCTCCTCTGTCCATGGGATTTCCCAGGCAAAAATACTGGAGTGGGTCGCCATTCCTTTCTCCAAGGGATCTTCCCCACCCAGGGATCAAACCCGAGTCTCTTATGTCTCTCACATGGACAGGTGAGTTCTTTACCACTAGCACCACCTGGGAAGCCCATAGACTGACATTTCACAGAAGAAATTGTGCTTCACGTGCTCCAGCGTAGATGCCCCTGTTGCCCACCTGTCACTACTGACATTTGTCAAACACAGTCACATATTCAAACACTTCTTGAAACACTATTATTCCAACACAGACAATTCTGCTGCCAAAATATCCCAGCTGCATTTCCATTTCTGCAAAAAGAAAGAAATTTTATGCTGAAATGTTCAGGGCAAGCATACCCACAAAAGCCCAGCAAGTGAGTTATGAGCCATGCTCCCTGATACAGTGAAATATGAATCTCCTGGACTATACAGATTCCAGCATTATTTGTGAGTTATATGGTCACTTGCAACTCACAGAAATAGTTTCATTCCAATATCTATATTGTCATACTCTCTCCTTACATTGCTGGCCAGTTTAGCTATACATTTGACAATCAGTACATTTCTAAAAATTATACTGGCTTCCAGGATTTGTTTTGAACACACTTTTGCTTTCCTTTTAGCCCTTCTTTAGCAGAGGCAAAGATGATCTTTGTTTTCTGAATGTTGAGCTTTAAGACAACTTTTTCACCCTCCTCTTTCACTCTCATCAAGAAGTTTTTTAGTTCCTCTTCACTTTCTGCTTAAAGGTGGTGTCATCTGAATATCTGAGATTATTGATATTTCTTCCAGCAATCTTAATTCCAGCTTGTGCTTCAATCAGTCTGGCATTTCATATGATGTACTCTGCATATAAGTTGAACAAACCAGGTGACAATATACAGCCCTGATGTTATCCTTTCCTAATTTGGAACCAATTACTGTTCTGTGTCTGGTTCTGTTTCTTCTTGACCTGCATACATATTTCTCAGGAAGCAGGTAAGGTAGTGCGATATTCCCATTTCTTTAAGGATTTCCCACAGTTTGCAGTTATCCCCGCACTCAAAGGCTTTACCATAGTCAATTAGTCACCTTTGAGCAAGAGAAGACCTATAATTTCATTGGCTCAGTAAACAGTTTCCTGCAATACTCAGGACTAAACTACTGTGGCAGTTTTAGACATGTCATTGACATGACTTCTATCAAAAGGAGGACTGTGCAATCTACCTTTTTATTTTTTCCTGAGCCAACTTCAGTGACTGATTCATAGCCAGTGGGATGCAGCAGAAGTGACATTGTGAAATGTCCAAGGTTAGGTCATAAACTGTAATGCATTTCTGTCTGGTTCACACAGACATAGCTTACGACACCCAAAGCCACAAGGTAAGGAATGTCATTATTCTGAGACTACCATGCTATGAGGAAGCTCAAGCCACGGGAAGAGGCTGTCAAGCTTCTGTCCCTAGCCTCAACTGAGGTCTCAGCCAACAGAAATCTCATGAATAAAGACATCTTCAGATGAATCCAACAGCAGCTGCTGAGTCCTCTCCAGAGGCTAATTCTTCCAGCTAGGGTCTGAGTTATTACTGAGCAGAGGCTAACCATGTCTTCTATGCCTTGTCCATATTTCTGATCATGAAATCAAATGACATGTTAAAATGATGTTATAAGCAACTAAGTTTTAGAGTAATCTACTACACAGAAGAAAGTAACAGGAATACCACTCTTCTCGTCATGTGGTCTAAAATATCTCTTTAGAGAAACTGGAGGGAAAAGTGGTAAAATTGTCCTTGGCCAAAGCAATGAAAAGTCCATCATTGATCTCCAGATCTGACACTAAATGTCTGCATTATTTTGAGCATTTCAAATAGATGTTTCAGTTTGAACAGTTTTTAAGTATTTTTTTTTCTCAAGTTATTGGTTCATGATTTTGGTAATCCCCAACCTACTTACTGTCAGGCACTGTACTAGGTTCTAACACATATGGACTTTATCCTGACAAACAGCTCATGAGATGGGTGTGATTTTTCAGATTAAAAGACAAGGAAATGACCATCAAGAGCCAATGGTTATTATTTATTGAAGACCTAAGATGTGTCATAGGCCTTCCCAGGTGGCTCAGACGGTAAAGCATCTGTCTATAATGCAGGAGATCTGGCTTCGATCCCTGGGTTGGGAAGATCCCCTGGAGAAGGAAATGGCAATCCACTCCAGTGCTTTTGCCTGGAAAATCCCATGGACAGAGGAGCGTGGTAGGCTACAGTCCATGGGGTCACAAAGAGTCGGACACGACTGAGTGATGTCTTTTTAAGATATGTCATATAATTTCTAAGCACTTTATGTGTAATATCTCATTTCATCTTCATAATAACTGTGTTATTATGATTTTCATTTTATAACTGAGGACAACAAAGCACAAAATGTTACGTGAATTAGCCAAATTTACCCAATGAACAGGTCTTAGCTCAAGATTCCATAAAAAATACAATAGGCCAGGTGGCTTAAATAATAGGCATTTATTTCTCACAGTTCTGGAAGCTGGAAAGCCCAAGATCAAGGTGTCAGACAGTTGGGTTCCTCGTGAGAGCCTTCTTCCTGGCTTGCAGACATCTGTTTCCTCACTGCGTCTTTAAAGGGCAGAAAGAGAAAAATAGTTCTGGTTTCTTTTCCTCTTCTTATAAGAACATAAATCTCATTATGGGGCCTTACCTTGGTGACCTCAGTCAATTACCTCTCAAAGGCCCCAACTACAAAGGCTATCACACTAGGGGTTAGGGCTTCAACAAATGAATTTGAGGGGTTTGGGGCCCCAAGTGGAGAAACCTCTGTGGGCATAAGAGCAACACCCTAAGCTTGGGCTTAAAGAAAAACACATGCATTGTGCTAGAAGCTAAGATGGCGCCTGCAGGAAGGAGTGAAGGCATGGTCTATGTTGTTTGTCAAAATTTTTGATTGGCCCTCTTGAATTTCGTGCTCCTGGACAACGTGTGATCACCATTGACCCTGTCATGATGTAAGCGCATGGTAATCTGACCTTTAACTTGATTGGTAGAACTATGGAAAGTCCCTCACAAAAATCCCCCTGCTTGCCTTTATAAACCAAGAGCTTATGACAATAAAGCGGAACTGCTCAGACAGAACCCCTGTTGTGTGTGACTGTCTCTCGCTCGCCGAGGGGCTGGGTTGGCGGACAGCAGGCTCACCTCTCCTCAGGACCCCTTGGCCTTACTGAGGGAAGTTCCAAGGCCTCTCTTTTTATGTGGCGCCCCCCCATCCCCGCCCCGCAAGGGGGTTACAAACACAGCGTAATAGTCTATCTTCATAGCACACTCTTAACAACTGTACACTTTAATGAAAAATTTACCACAACACCAACTTGGAAAATGTTTTCAAAACTGTAAAAGATCACAGCAGTCTATATCTTCCCTGATTAAAAAATTGATTCAAAGCATGCATAGGGAAAAGTAGAAAGATGACATCAAAAAGAAACAGGAGGCAGGAACAGTATTCATGTAGGAATAATAGTATTCATTTTTTTCTTTTTCTTTTTGATCTACAATCAAGTTTCTTTTGTAGTATCATATTACCTCCATAGTATTAAAGTTCAGCATAATAAATGTATAGTCCCTTCCCAAACCTGAGATAGAACGCAGGCCTCCTGCATTGCAGGCAGATTCTTTACCAGCTGAGCCACAAGGGAAGCCTAAGAATACTGGAGTGGGTAGCATATCCCTTCTCCAGAGGATCTTCCCGGCCCAGGAATCGAACCTACATTGCAAGCAGATTCTTTACCAACTGAGCTATGAGAGAAGTCCCTTCATAATATGAAGTTCAGTATAATACTTTTATAGTCCCTTGGGCAGAAATGTCCATGTAGAAAACCATTTATTAATGAGTAAATGAGTGGAGAATGTGTCAAAGTTGAGTGGAGGCTCATATTTTATCTGAGACATGCTGTGTCCTTGAAAGGCAAGGAGGGCACGTATACCCACACATGGTAGGCCAGAAGGCTGGTGCAGCCAGTGGGTTTTTGAGATCACTTTCTGGACAGTAGTGGAAGCAGTACATCCGTGGTTCAATGCTATTAATTCTTCTCACTTCCAGGAGCCAGGAAAAGAGACAGAAGAAACTGCGTCAACGTTAAAAGGTTTACTTGGATTATCATGGCAGAATTTGGCACTCACGCATTTGCAGACTCGGAGAATTCAGAGAGCAAGGAGGCGAGTGGTGCTGAGTGGCAGCACTCTAAGGGTCCACTGCAGACCTCTGAGACTCCACTGCAGACCCCTGAGACTCCATCATCCCTCAGAGACTGTGCGTCTTGAGACCTGGGAGCTGGAGTGGAGACCGGGCTTGGTCTTTGCAGGTTGCAGAGGAGGGAAGGAGAATGCAGGTCTGTGTGACTCTGACTTTCCACTCTGTTGTTTTTCAAAATAGGGGTCATGGCCTCCAGATCCTACCCCTAATCTTAACACAGATAAGAGAAAACAAATGCCAGGCAAAAGATTTGAACT
This sequence comes from Madoqua kirkii, assembly GCA_006408675.1. Taxonomy (NCBI): domain Eukaryota; kingdom Metazoa; phylum Chordata; class Mammalia; order Artiodactyla; family Bovidae; genus Madoqua; species Madoqua kirkii. Next base: position 25,705 of record SJYC01076959.1, read on the forward strand.
TTTGATGCCAAAAGTCAGAGAGTCATCACAAAGAATGAGTTCATTACTACCAGAGAGTATGTTTGAAAATTAACCAGGATGATGTCTTAGGGTGAACATAAAAATGTTTAAAAAAATCTGTACTTTTGTTAACTTATTAAGTAGCACCTCTGTCCTGACCTGAACCTAGTGGGAGTTAGTTTACAGCCTCTGGGTTTTATATGCCGTGTGAATTTTCATGAGTTTCACTGCATAAATATTAATGTGTTTGTTTATGTGGCACTGCTCCTGGCTATTAGGAAGAGCTTTATAATATTGGGGATCGTAAAAACCCAGAAAACCCTTATTCAAATTTGGCTCCGCTGGTTTCAGATAAGGGATTGTGGGCACCTATTGCATTCACAGATATTTCTATTTCTCCCTGTCTATTCTCCCTGCTATGAGGCCCATGTGGTCAAATTTTAACCTTTATTTATTAAAACTATTTGTGACAGTGATTAAACAGGAGCTTATTCAGTGAATGCTCTATGCTTAGTAGCCAAAGAATACTCTTTTCCTCTAAAGGCAGAGATAGAAGAGAGATGCATGCTTGACTATATCTTCAAATAGGTGGTTTGAAAAGTGATTTTTAGTAACTCTACATGACTACAACCATCTTTAGGGTGATTGGGCAAGAGAACATATGAAATCAAAGATGCTAGAGCTAAAGAGCAAGAACAAACCAAAACAGAGATTTAACGAGGGAAACAGCAGCGATTGAACAGCCCAGACTTTGACGTGAGATTTGGATTCAAAATCTCATTTTGTCTGCTCTTAGTCCTTAAGTGGAAAAAAAAAAAGTCAGCATATCTAAATTTGTTTCCTTAGCTGTTAAGTAGCAGTAGCAATATATCTCTCATAAGGATTAAATAGAATAAATGAGTTTTAGCACAGTGTCTGGCATTTTAACTACCTGCAAAAATAGACATTGTTTTAATGAAATGCACATGGTGATATTATGTTTACTGTGAACTTTTCCTGCCTCATGCTGTTTGCCACAGTCCTGACCCTCAAGGAGTCTATTTCCATCTCTTGCTCATTAAGTTATTCACTGTGGCTGGAAACTTGACAACCATGATTTTCAAAACTTCTTAGACTGTAAGTTCTGAACTGCTGGTTTATTTTTTAATAGCTGGCCAAGCATCACTGAAGACTCTTGCTCAAAGATCTATGAGTAGGTGCTCCTGGTACAGTGATTCATAGTTGCAGCTTCTGAGCCAGATAACTTAGAAAGGTGAGATTACCATGGCTCTTCAAGGAAATATTATCTGTTTTGTGACTCCTTAGTCAGGAAGCCATTTAATACCCGGGAGCTCACAGCAGCTGAGCTCAAACATCAGGCTGTGTTTAGAAGGGCCTCCCTCCTGTTCTTCTTTAATGGGCCCTTATTACAGGGGCAGAAGCCTATTAACCCAGGACCCAGCGACTACTACCATAAATTCACCATAAAATCCCATTGACATTGGTTGACTGTCAGGACCATAAAACTGTCAGTGGCCACATTTTCAATTACAATGGACAATTACTCTGTGCGTGTCAGTACATGCGTGCCATAGCTCATATGTGGGAATCATCCTGTTCTCAGGCATGTATGGGAATAGTGATGACCTGTCTTCACACAGTGAACTGAAGATTCGAAGCAGTCCAGGCAATTTCCCAGCACCACTTGAATGTTAATATCAGGAGAAGAAAAGATGTACTTTGCTTTGTTTCAATAATATGCTGGGTTTTCCTTCTCTGTAGCATGTTAGAGTGCATTGAAATTGTTATTTTATTATCAGTCTCCCCAGCTAGCCTTTTACTGTTTATTTTAATCTTCAGAATCTGGAATAGCACTTTCTATATAGATGGTGCTCTGTAAATAACTCAGCACCAGTACATGACCTCAGTGTGTGTTATGTTAGTTGCTAAGTCATGTCTGACTCTTAGAGACCCATGGACTATAGCTCCTCAGGCTCCTCTGTCTATGGAATTCACCAGGCAAGAAAATTGAAATGGATAGCTATTCCATTCTCCAAGGGATCTTCCTGACCCAAGGATTGAACCTGGGTCTCCTGCACTGCAGGCAGATTCTTTATAGTCTCAGCCACCAGGGAAGCCTGACTTCAGTACTTAAGACAATTAAGCTGAGTGTGCTTTTATGCCTACATCATCTTCAGTTCCTGGCAAACTTACCTGCCAAGCAGCTGTTTTAGAATATATGCACTGAGACACATTCTCCTTATGCCCAAAGCCAAATGATCCAACGCTGACTGAAGCAAACATCAACATTAAACGCAAGTTCCAATCAACTTGCCCAAAGCTTCTCTCTGCCAGTCTGAAGTCACCACTACTTCCACCAGATTATCCTCCTGATGCAGACAGATGTGTCCCGCTAAGGACCCTACACAAAATGTTGATTTCTCAAACGTCAGGTGAAAGTCCTTTATCCTATTAGAGACCTTTGATTAGCTCCTTCTATCCAGTTCTGAAGTGTTTTCTAGAACAGATGCACTCAGTAAGAGGCTTGTAGCTTCACCAGGGCTGTGCTTCCAACCAGTTTTGGGCATTTAGACAGGCCATGCTTTGACTATTCTCTGCCACAATCTAATTGTGTAACCTTGGAGAGGTTAGAAGATCCCAGTAATCTCAGTTTCTTCATCTATAAAATATCAAATAGAAATTCAATGGAACCAGTGGAGTTGAGTTGAGGGTTACATAAGATAATGAATGCAAAGTGTCTGATGAATTGTGGTTAAAAAAAAAAGAAAGAGAAAAGCATGACGTCTCTTCCTATAAGCAAATGCTTTCACATACAAACTCTTCAACTCTACCTGAAATATTTTATCTCACAATTGTTTACTCTCTTACCATCCCTCTATAAACGTGCAGACAAAGAAATGTCTATAGTTCCCTAAGTGGCTTCTGTATGCATGCATGCGTGCTAAGAAGCTTCAGTTGTGTCCAACTCGTTGTGACCCTATGGACTGTAGTCTAACAGGCTCTACTGTCCACAGAATTCTCCAGGCAAGAATACTGGAGTGGGTTGCCATGCCCTCCTCCAAGGGGTCTTCCCGACCAAGGGCTCAAACCTCTATCTCCTGCAGCCCCTGCATTTCAGGTGAATTCTCTACCATTAGGCCTCCAGGGAAACCTAGCTTTTGTATACCTGGTGCTATTAGATCTGTTTCCACCCAGTGAGGTAGTTGACGGAGTCATCGCCTCCTCCTCCTCACAGAAGATAAATAGGGACTTTGAGAAGAGGGAAGATACATGACTTTGCAGGGTGATAAAACCCTAAGCTTCAGTTCTAAATACAAAGTCAAGACTTTATGAATCAAAACTTCTCTTTCTCGAGGCTCAGCTCCTTAGAACAATGGATGCATTTAGATACACTTGCTTGACTTCTTTCGGGCTTCCCAGGTGGTGCTAGTGGTAAAGGACCCACCTGCCAATGCAAGAGACAGGGGCTTGATCCCTGGGTTGGAAAGGTCCCCTGGAGAAGGAAATGGCAATCCACTCCAGTATTCTTGCCTGGAGAATCCCATGGGCAGAGGAGTCTGGCTGGCTATTATCCATAGAGTTGCAGGAAGTTGAACGTGACCGGAGTGACTTAACAGGCTTGACTTCTTTGCTATCTGTACAGATCTCTTTGCAAGCACCCCTGTCCTTATGGTTCCAGCTCTCCATCTGCATCTCCCTTTCTATGGAGATGGCCTTTCTCAGACCTGCTCATTATTTTCTATGGTGAGGTTCAGTGATATTAACTGCCAAAACCCACCGATTTGGAATTTCATGAGATATTAGAAGACCTATAGTGTCAATCCTTGAATGTCAGACTGTAATCTTCTGTGGTATCCTTAAAAAAAGAGGAATTTCAAGATGAAATGAAGATGCCAAAATGTCAAAAAAGCACCCACTTTGCTCCTTGGTCAATGCTTCCTTTCTTTTGCAGTTTGTCAAACATATTGATCAATTCCTTACCTATTTTGAAAGAGCATCCTGAGTAGTTAAATGCTTTGGATATACATCCCCAATATACACATGCTTATTTGTTTGGAAAATGTGTATATGTTATAAAAGACTATTGTGCTTTGTATGATACAAGAGTGGACATTGAAAGGAAGTGATAAACATGATGTGCATGCAAGTGTCTTAAGTTGTTTCAATTGTGTCAGACTCTTTACAACCCCACGGGTTGTAGCCCACCAGGCTCCTCTGTCCATGGGATTCTCCAGGCAAGAATACTGGAGTGGGTAGCCATTCCCTTCCCCAGGGGATCTTCCAGACCCAGGGATGGAAGCTGCATCTCTCATGCTTCCTACACTGGCAGGCAGATTCTTTGCTACTAGCACCACCTCAGAAGAGAAATAAAGGTGACTTAATATATTAAAATTCTTTCAAAGTGTGATATTATAGCAACCATGGAAAACTCAGACATCTTACATAACATTTCTGTTTCTCATTACTAAAGTGGATTATAACATGTAGTAATTATATATATTCATTTTATAGGATATGGATGTAATTTATAAACTTTAATAATACAACATATATAAAATTATATCTGAGAAAGTGTGAACCACACTATTTTTAAACCTTGCTTTTTACCTGCAAGATATTAGATGGTGCTGATAACAGTGGATATGAATCTATGTACAATGATCTTCCAGGGTTTCTTCGGTTTTGCTTTTCTGTTTGCTTTTGTCAGAATGTTTGGACTGGCATTGTTTCAGCTCATTACGCAGCAGGCCTCCTAGGCGAATATGTACAACAACGACCTTGGAGCAGAAGGACTGTCAGTCCTGCCCTTTTCTTGTTCACGTGTGCTTTGCTTGTGTCACTGGCAGTATTTTCCTTTTTTTTTTTTAATTTAATATTTTATTCTATTTTACAGTACTGTATTGGTTTTCAACCAGTCATTTTTTGTAGAAAGCTTGCCAAACCACTTGTTTACTCTCTGTTAGTATAGCTGACATGAGATCACACAATCTATAAATATAATTAACCAGGGACATCTAAACCCCAGGACATTATCATATACTCTGTAGAGAATGTTGGTTGACCCCTTTGATATCTGTGTTCTATAAAATATAGACATTGTAGCTCAATAGAAAGATTGTGTATCTTGGTCTCTGTTGCAGCTAATTCAACCCTTTGACTCGGTTCTGGCTAATAGGATGCAAACATATTGAGAGTGGACCTTAAGGAGAAAAGGAATATTCTCCCTCTTTCTCTTTCTGTCCCACCTTCTGCAGAAGCTGAAGCAGCCGTCCTTGTTCACAATAGGGAATCTCATGCTTAGAATGGCAGAACAACATCGTTTTAAGGTCAAGGGTGTTCCACACCACTGGATTGCTATTTTAGCCCTGAAAATTTCAGGCCTACACTGTTGGGGCTGTTAGAAATGAACTTTTTAAAAAAGTCATTGACATTTTGGTCTTTGTCACAGCAAGAAAACCCATATCCTTATCCTAACTAACACAGCATACTAAAAGCGAACAAATCAGTGTGGGTGCCCATGGGTCCCTTTGTGTTATAACTCAGTATTCCCCCCAACCACAGGAAACCTTGTCAATCACATCGGTAATATTAACACAGCTTACTCTTCTACTTTTTAAATTAAAAGTGTAACAGGAATTCTTTTTTTTTTTCTGTGCCCCAGTTTACTACTTTATTAGGATGCTGGCATTCTAGTAGACCTCTGATTAGTTGGACAATTGTATGAAATTTTTTATTTTTATTTTTTTGCTTGTCTGCCTCTACATTTTCATATTATATATATTGGCCTTGTCAACTGCAGTCCTCTTGAAAGCAGAGCTACTCTGTACATGTAATTGTTTCTATATACCAGTGGATCTCAAAATATGTTTCTAAAATTAGCATCACCTGGGAGTTTGTTAGAATTCCAAATTTCTGCCTTCCACCCAGACTTGCTGAATCAGAAGCTCTAGGGTATGCCTCCAAATTGGTGTATTAATAAGCCCTCAAGGGGATTCTGGGACCATCTGAAGGTTGACAATCATTATAACTATGCCAATCACTCTTAAACTTCAAAAGCTTAAGAAGAAATGGCTTTCTGAGCTGTACTTGGAAGTAGGGAGCATAAAGATGGTTAAAGTAAGGCTAGACAGGAAGTGTTGTGGTGCTGCCCTCAGGAAAGGGTTCTGAGATGGTTCTGACCCTTCACAAGGGTCCCCCAGTGAAGGACAGAATGTTTCCACCAAAGGATTTATCAGCACTCCCTTGTTGCAGAGGAGTTATTACCTATCATGGCAAATAGTAGGGCCAGGTCCTTCCTGAAGGGAGTATGAGGATGCTATTGGGTAGCAGAGGTGGGAGAGGTGAACAGCTTGCATGGCCTGGGTTACCAATGCGCTCCATAAGAAAATGTCTGAGCACATTTCCTCCCAAGAGAGCACACAAGTGCATAAATATGATGAGAAGTGATCAAACTCATGCCCCTCGCCCCTTGCCAATGAAATATTGTCATGAAAGGATACAAATAGATTTCATAGAGAAAGAAAGATCCTATGACCAAAAAAAAAAAAAGGAAATTGCTGAGTTCAACAAAGTTAAACATCTTCTCTACTGTAGTCTTCTCAGAGCCTTTAATATGCAAATGAACATTTTGAATCTCCAAGAAGAGGTTATAGTAGATAGCGATGCCCAGAGATATTTCGCCACCTCACCCCAGGGAAATTTATGGATCAAACATTCTTTGAAATGCATTTTGAGAATAGTGTGCTAGGAATAAAATGTGTCCAAACCAATCTTATGAATTTTGAATCTGGAATAGAAAATGGCAACCCACTCCAGTATTCTTGCCTGAGAAATTCCATGGACAGAGGAGTCTGGTGGGCTACAGTCCAAGATGTCGAAAAGAGTTGAATAGAGGGAAGGAATTGAATGGAGTGAAGAAAGAGCCCAAGGAAGGAGATTCCTGGGTAATTTCTGTAAATATCAGTATTCACAGTTTATTGTTGCCATTTGGTCAGGATATGCCAGAGTTCATTCTCAAATTCTACAGTGTGATTGCATACCATTAGATTTTTATGATGGGTGTCTTATAAGCTGAATTCTATTGACTCTTGCCTCTTATGATCTAGTTCATCAATTATCTAAGCAACAAAAAGCCCATGAGGTAGGTTGGATGTGAAATGTGGTACTAAGAATCCCTTTGAAATCAATAAAGATCAAAGAGATATATATTATGCCATTTCACACAAAAGACTTGAGAATTTGCATTCTTGGTATTTGGAGGTATCTGGAACTCACTCTTTGCAGATAAGAAATGGCTGCAACTGCTGAGATAAAGATTCTAGATGACTTGTATCTGGTTGAGGATGCAGTCCATTACTAAAGCTATTAAGAGAGTTTTTGGCCAAAATTTGCTATCAAATCAGGGGAATGGCAAAAGTGAACTTGGTTCAAGATGGTAGCTGCCTAGCAAAGATTCAGATGGGACGCCAACACAGAGACCAAGGGGAGAAAGGGGCAGAGATCCAGATCTCAGGGGAAACTGCGGCTGATGGGCAGTATATGCTCAACCAAGGCACCACAAAGACAGTACTTGGAGATAGAAGACTAGCTCCAGTGGACTATACCCACTAGTTGTCTCAGTCATCTCCTCTCTGGGGAAGATAAAATTTTAAAGCTAGACCAAAAAAGTGAAAATGAATTAGCTTGATATTTTTTTCAGGTATTATCATTATTGCCCATTTAAAGCTGCCTGACAAATAAATCCCAGCTATTATGAATGCTATTTTAGATCTCATCTATGCTGAATCAGTCTAAGACTCCCCAGGTTTGATGAAAACTGGCTCAGAGGCTACTGAGGCTGCATCTGTAGGTGACAAACTTCTAGGAATGATGCTGAGAGGAAAGTTAAGGTAACTCAGAGGTTTGGGGATTTTCCTAAGGTCCCTGCTTGCACGAGGTGCATCTGGGTCCATTTCTATCTTCTAAGTTTTCTTTCTACTAAGCAGAGCCAGGATTAGCCTAAGATGAAGTTAATACACATTCATCTTGAGCAGAAAGTTTAAAAAAGCACCGAAATAACTCAGTAATCAAGATAAATAATATCATATGCAGTACTTTTTTAAAGTCAAAAATTATGTAAAGTGTCTCATGATGAGCAACACATCAAAAATCTAAACAAAAGCTTGATACAGTACTATAGCCTGAAGGAAAAGAAAAACTATCAGCAATGTTAATGTTGTTCTTATTAAGATGATGACATTTTGTTTACCATGGATCCTTGCTTGGACTTAATTTTGATTTTTTGAAAGAATTGCATGAAAACATTATTTATCTTGATTACTGAGTTTTAGCATCCTTTTACATTTTGTGTCCAAGATGAATGTTTTCCTTAACCCTGGCCTTGGTCCTTCCACTAAGTCCTCTTTCCATGATGAATGTGTGGATTCTGCCTCTAAATAATCCTGCTGGGTTTAAACCAAGTCTCAAAATAAATAAATAAATAAAACCAAAAAATAAACCTGTTTCAGTCCTTAAGTCACGCAGCTGAAGAGAAAAGTAGAAAAGGGGATGGGGGAAGAGGATGAACTTTCCCTTGCGCTTTTATTTTGGAACACTCTGAATTTCAGGACAATGGATTATATCATTTCTTGAGTTCTCAGACAGCTCAGATAGCAGGGTGCCTACTCTCCATCAAAAGAAAGGCAGAAAATACAGCTCTTTTTGCATTTGGAGAAGTACAGTAAAAACATAACAGTCATGATTGATCTCTCCCTCCATTCACTGTGGTGAACTGAATTATGCAGCCTCATAAGCTGTAACCGAGTTATAAATTAACTTCTGCAGTCATGAGGAGATTTGTTTAAGGCTTATAATCTTTTGGAGATTTGCTCTAGAAGGAGTTCAGGGCTGGAGAACAGGATCCTGCTTTTGTGCTCTAAAGCAGGGGACCTGGGAAATGCGAAGAAAGTATAAAAATAAGAAAGTAATTTCCAAGTCTCCAGGCCCCCTTGTAATTCAATTACAATGACTGTTAGCTCAGCACTTAAACCTGCCTAAGGCTGAAGTTCCCATATACGGGCCATGCTAATTGTCTCTGCCTATGCACTGACTCTGAGAGTGGATGTGGTGGGCCCTGATAGGTTTTTTGTGAGCAGCACTCCGAAGCACAGGTTGGAACCAGTTACCACCCTGGGCCCAGGCAGAAACAGAGAATGAAGGGAAGAGGCCATAGAGGAATTACCTCTAAATTCATAACTGAATCACTTTCACACTTTCACATGTTCAGTGCAGTTTAGTTGCTCAGTCGTGTCAGACTCTGCGACCCCATGAATCGCAGCACACCACGCCTCCCTGTGCACTCCACACCACGCGTCCCTGTCCACTCAAACTCACATCCATTGAGTCAGTGATGCCATCCATCCATCTCATCCTCTGTGGTCCCCTTCTCCTCCTGCCCCCAATCCCTCCCAGCATCAAAGTATTTTCCAATGAGTCAACTCTTCACATGAGGTGGCCAAAGTACTGTAGTTTCAGCTTTAGCATCATTCCTTCCAAAGAACACCCAGGGCTGATCTTACATGTATATACACATTTATTTATTCAACACACATCTGGTTAGAGCTTGCTCTCATGCAGGAAGTATGCTGAATACTGAGTGTATGAGTCTCAGGAAAGACCCGTAGAAGTCTTGCTTTCATAAAGTCTGTGGTCTATTAGGGAAGGCAGATTACAGACACTAGAATGATTATAAAATAACCCCCCCCCCAAATCCCAGTATTATGGCTCAGTGGTGTCCAGCTCTTTGTGACACTTTGGACTGTAGCCCATCAGGTTCCTCCGTCCACAGGATTCTCCAGGCAAGAATACTGGAGTAGATGGCCATTTCCTTCTCCAGGGGATCTTCCAGACAGGAATCAAATCCGTGTCTCCTGTGTCTCCTGAATTGCAAGTGAATTATTTTCCTGCTGTGCTCTCAGGGAAGATCTTACAAAACATAGAAGGAAAGTCATTCATTTGATGTCATGAGAGTAGATAACACAGCCATGACCTAGGCCAAGGGCTCAGGAAAGGTTTCCCAAAGAAGCAGCATTTGAGTGATACAAATTATAATTAGAAGACAGGAAGTGGGATACACTCTGAGCAAAAGACCAGAGTGCACCGAGCATAGTTGTTAAGATCAGGTACTCTTGAGGCAAGCTGCTTGAGTACCAGTATATCATTTCAGAAAGAAGGGTAGTGAAGTCAGTGAGGTTAAATACTTCTCCTATGTTTGACTAGCGGGGCTTCTCTGGTGGCTCAGTGGTAAAGAATCCACCTGCCAAACAGGAGACGCAGATGCGATTCCTGGGTTGGGAAGATCCACTGGAGAAAGGAATGGCAGCCCACTCTAGTATTCTTGCCTGAGAAATCCCATGGACAGAGGAGCCTGACGGGCTACAAGATTAGCAACTAAACAACAGCAACATGTTTGACAAAATGGTACATATCTATTTCAATCTTTGGGTTTGTTTCATTCAAAAAACAACATTTTCTCTAGGTCTTTTCTCTATCAACAATGGATCATTAGGAAAATATTTTGAGTGAGGAAACTGGTATCAGTGTTGGCTACTAAGGATGAGAAAATCCATCTCAAGGTCTTTTCTTCTTTTTTCCCAAGGGAACTGCTGTAAACATCCACCGAGAAACTCCATCTCCCAGCTGATTCTGTAAAATTTCTCATGCCCAATAAAGTTGGCATTCTGAAGCTGTCTTTCCTACTTGACCCAGTAATGGTGAAAAAGATAACATTCTTTCATGTTGGCAGTAGTCCTTGATACCAAATTGGAAATGTGTTTTGTAACTCAAAATAATCTCCACCTTCTTTATTCCCTCGTCTCTACCACATCGATGAGTCTGTGTTCCTGCTCTGTCTGCTGTGCTGGGTTTTGTCTGGGGTCATTTCCTGGAACCTATTTTTGAATGGAATACACATTAGAATGTACACACTCTAATGAGATGAATGAAACTGGAACCGATTATACAGACTGAAGTAAGCCAGAAAGAAAAACACCAATACAGTATACTGACACATATATATGGAATTTAGAAAGATAGAAATGATGACCCTGTAGGTGAGACAACATAAGAGACACAGATGTATAGAACGGACTTTTGGCCTCTGAGGGAGAGGGAGAGGATGGGATGATTTGGGAGAATGGCACTGAAACATGTATACTATCCTATAAGAAATGAAGGGCCAGTCTATGTTCGATGCAGGATGCAGGATGCTTGGGGCTGGTGTATGGGATGATCCGGGGAGATGGTGTGGGGTGGGAGGTGGGAGGGGCCTTCGGCTTTGGGAGATCGTGTACACCTGTGGCTGATTCATGTCAATGTATGGCAAAACCAATACAGGATTGTGAAATAGAATAAAGTATTAAAAGATAAAAAAAAATAAAATTAAAAAAAAAAGAATGTACACATTCTATATCCAGAACACAAGTATGACTTTAAATCTATTTTTTATCCTTTTGGGGGGACTTCTGAACTCCCCACAAAATAAACAGTGACCACTTTCACACTGAAACCCTGGGTTAATGGGGCTCGCAACGGGTTTTTAAAACAAGTAGTGAAGGAAATGGCTCTTAGCTGATTGGAATACAGGAAGGTTAGCATAGTTTGGTGGGTAGAAGTATGTTAGTTTTGGAGCTAGACAAGCTTGGCATATAATCGCCACCTTCTTTTCCTTCCTTCAATAAAGTTTTATCAGAATCTTATTACATGCCAAGTGCTGTCATGGGCATAAAACGAAATAAAACAGAAAACAAAAGAGACAAAATCCCTGCTTTCATGAAACATACTCTGATGCAGAAACAGAAAACAAGCAGACAAGCAAAACTAGATTCATGTGTTTTGTGGGTATAGTATGTGCCAGCTAATCAGTGACATATGACCCAGACATATCACCATTCCGACACAGTCAGATATCTCCAGAACAATTGCGCCATTCTTGTATTTTTTCCCCCAGTGTGCAGATGAGGGCAAAATAGAATCCCCAAAGACTGTGACATGGACTAGGCAATTATTTCTCTTAGAATGCCAAGGTGTCAGCACCTCACCGAGAAGGCAGCATTTCAGCTTGGTCCTGAAAGATGGCAGAGAGGGGCTCCATGTAGCTCTCGCAGGAGGGGACAAGAGCGGAGAAAATCAACTGACAGGATTCCAGAAAAAGCAGAAAGGTCACTGTAGTTAACAAGGGAAAGACAAGGGTTAGAATATTAATGAGGAGCCCAATCTAGTAGAAAAGTGCTCAGTAAGTTTAAGTTCTCTCTGCTTTTTTTTTTTTTAAAGAAGGAAATCAAACAAACCAAAGCAATCACCCAAACAAACAGAAACACAGTAATTTTAGAGTACTTATCTTCTGGCCGGAAATTTAATATTTTCTTGCCTTTATGCAACACTGGTCCCCAGCCTCATCTGCATGATTCCAGTCTATAGGGGAGGTTAAAGCACTGAAATAAGACAGTCTTAGGTAGCTCATATTTCTGTGGTGGGGGTTGAGTGACTTCCACTTACATTGCTCTGCTCCACATTCTTGGGTTGGGAAGATCCCCTGGAGAAGGGAATGGCAACCCACTCCAGTATTCATGCCTGGAGAATTCCATGGACAGAGGAGCCTGGCAGGCTACAGTCCATGGGCTTGGAAGCAGTCAGACACAACTGAGCGACCAGCACACACACATTCTTGGGTGTGGCCGGCCTAATGCATGATGCAAATAGTATTAAAAGATAGATAAAAGGTTAAACCATTGAGAACAGTGCAGAAGAGGGGACGCCTTTCTTGTCCCTAAACTTACGTCTTTCATACTATAAAATGTTACAGACATAAGGATTGTAGAAACAGATAACCATTTAAAATGCATATTTTCTATACATCTCTTTTTAAATTCAGGCTTATTGAGGCATAATTGATACATAAAATTATAAGATGTTTAAAGTGTACGTTGTTGTAATTAGATATACATATATAATGTGAAGGCTTCCCTTGTGGCTCAGACAGTAAAGTGTCTGCCTGCAATGAAGGAGATCTGGCTTCAGTCACTGGGTCAGGAAGATCCCATGGAAGAGAAAACTGCAACCCACTTCAGTACTCTTGCCTGGAAAATTCCATGCAAGGAATTTTACTCTTTCTTGGTCATAAAATAATAGCATCTACTCTTTTGAAAATATTAGTAAGATGATAACTATTCTTCTTTCCACTCCCAGACAAATTATCTGGTTGGTGAAACAGGAAAAATAGGATGTCCTTTTAGACTACAGTCCATGGGATCACAAAGAGTCGGACACGACTAAGTGACTTCACTCACTCACTCGTTGACTCATACAATGTGAAGGGTCTTCCCAGGTGGCTCAAAGATAGAATCCACCTGCAGTGCAGAAGACAAAGGTTCAGTCCCTAGGTTGGAAAGATCCCCTGGAGGAGGTCATTGCAACCCACTTCAGTATTCATGCCTGGCGAATCCCATGGACAGAGGAGCCTGGCGGGCTACAGTCCATATGGTTGCAAAGAGTCGGATATGACTAAAACTAAGCATGCAGTGTGAAAGATGCCCTCCTCTGGTTAACTAACACACCCACCACATCATATTTGTGTTTTATTTTGAGGGGAGGTGAGAACAGATTTTACTGTTTTACAAATTTTAAGTATGCAATACGTTATCAACTATAATCATCCTGTTTCAGATTAGATTCTCAAATCTTATTCATTTTAGAGATGAAACTTTGTACCCTTTTACCAACCTCTTGCTATACTCCTCACTCCCAGCCCCTTGCAACAAATACTGTACTCTTTCTGTAAGCTGTTTTTTTTTTTAAGTTTCACAAATAAGTGACACCATAGGGTATACGAATTTATCTTTGTGGTTTTATGTCCATTCAGAAAAATATAAAAGCATCAAGCAATTTTAAACATTTTCTTGCTTCCTGATGGCCTGCATTCTAGGGTCACTATTGCCTATTGATGAAATTGAAATTGTGAATCCATTGGGAAATAACCACAGAAAAATTATAATCAAAATGCTGTCTTCATGTCTACTATATTTGTCTTTGAGAATGTGAATTGATTCGTGAACAGAATCACATTTTTTAAATTCCTTACCCAAAAGGTATTTGAAACATCCCACTTAATCATGGTCTCCACCAGAGACTGGGAAAGGAAGTCCTGGTTATCATCCTGGCATGTGGTCCAGAACCAGAGATGAATCCATAAAGTCTCAGGGCATCCTATTTTCCCTGTTTCGCCAACCAGACAGTTTATCTGGGAGTGGAAAGAATAGTTATCATTTTACTAATATTTTCAAGAGTAGGTGCTACTATTTTATGACCAAGAAAGAGTAAAAGAAAGGTTCAAAAAATTTTCTTATAAAGTGATAGCTTAGGATCTTAATTTTCATAATTGTAAATGTGAAGGTATGCATGTTCATTTTATAGCTCTTCATACATTTCCTCCAATTTCAGTAAATATATCTCTATACTAAGTGGGGGCTTCCCTGGTGGCTCAGAGATGAAGAATCCTTCTGCCGTGCAGAAGACGTGGGAGATATGAGTTCGATCCCTGAGTTAGGAAGACCTCTGACGAAGGAAATGGCAATCCACTCCAGTATTCCTGCCTAAAACATCCCCTGGACAGAGGAGGCTGGTGGGCTACAGTCCATGGGATCACACAGAGTTGAACAGGATTTAGCGACTAAACAAAAAAAATATGAAAATATATGCATATGTAAACATACATAGATATCTAATGGGTATGAGCTTAGACTATTAAGATATAAATAGACTTAAATTTCATCTAGTTCAATTATATTTAAACAATAATTGAATTTACTTGGAAACAAAGACTGTTTCTTTTGTAGCTACGCCCTTTCGTTTCTCTTAAAACTTGTTGATACATTTCATCTTGTCATTTAAATATATTGGCCTTTTTTTTTTCTTTGACCGTGACATAAAAGCTGCCTTTCCATATGACCATCCATCAGATTTTGAAAACAAACAAAAGCCATTACGTCCTCTAACATCTTATCTAGGCTAAATAGCCCTAGTTTCTTCAACACAATTCTTGCCAAGAACAAGCAATTAATATCCATTCTTTTGATGAATAAAGTAAAAAAGGAGAATATAATAGAGAGTCCTTCAGTTAATAATAACTACATCCTCTCTTTCCCAGAGAAGAGTTAAGTTGTCACAGAAAGCAATTTCTTATTGTCCTTTCACAATCCAGCCTCCTTGCTGATGAATCCTCATTAATGGTATAAAAATATCTCTTTCAGACAATTTCTTTTATTGGTGTAGAAATTAAACGTGCCCATTGATGTCGCTGGGAATGTGAGGCTGGTCCTCATATTCAGTTTGTATGGGCCTGGGACATGAAGTGTGTGAGTTCATTAATAGGTAAATGAATGTGAGGAGCAACCTCGATGCCCAAATCCCCCAAACTGGATGCTAATTTATCTTGTGAACGATGAGATACTCAGTTAATCAGATAAAATAATTTAGACCAGGTCTGGGATCCAGCCTTTGGTTGTACAACTTTAAATGGGATACAGGCAAACCAGAGACTATTTAGAGAAAATCAAGTAAGATTTCAAAGAGATTTGATTCAGGGGTTCTGTCTGTCTGTCTAGTGTGGCATCCCTTGAGTCTAGCACACTGTCCAACCCATAGCAGCCACTCAATAGATAAAAACCAGCAAATGAAAACACTTGAAGTCTTTTTACGTGGGAGGAATCACATGTGTTAACAAAACTGTTTTTGGTAAGAGAAGACTCAGAGAGAACATAATGGTGGCCTTTAAATGGCCAAGTGCTGTCCTTTGGAAAAGGGGTTATTTATGGGAGTCAGCACTCAGGAAATGCATTAAAGCAAGGTCTGCATGTGATAAACACTGTGTGGTGAAATCTATACATATATACACGTACATGCGGACTTCCCTGGTGGCTCAGACGGTAAAGCGTGTGCCTCCAATGCGGGAGACCCGGGTTAATCTCTGGGTCAGAAAGACCCCCAGGAGAAGGAAATGGCAACCCGCTCCAATACGCTTACCTGGAAAATCCCATCCTGGTAGGCTACAGTCCACGGGGTTGCAAAGAGTCAGACACGACTGAGCGACTTCACTTTCACTTTCTTTCACTTTTGCACACATATATAAACACATATTTATATTTAATTCAAATATATAAATGCATAACTGGTGGCTCAGATGGTAAAGCTTGTGCCTACAATGCGGGAGACCCGGGTTAATCCCTGGGTCAGAAAGACCCCCAGGAGAAGGAAATGGCAACCCGCTCCAATACGCTTACCTGGAAAATCCCATCCTGGTAGGCTACAGTCCGCGGGGTTGCAAAGAGTCAGACACGACTGAGCGACTTCACTTTCACTTTCTTTCACTTTTGCACACATATATAAACACATATTTATATTTAATTCAAATATATAAATGCATATACATATATACACATATACATAGTTATTTGCAATGTCATATGTAGGCTTCCCTGGTGGCTCAGTGGTAAAGAATCTGTGTGCCAACACGAGAGATGCAGGTTCATTCCCTGGGTTGGCAAGATCTCCCAAAGGAGGAAATGACAACCCATTCCAGTATTCTTGCCTGGGAATTCCCTTGGACAGAAGAGCCTGGCAGGCTACAGTCCATGGGGTCACAGGAGAGTCAGACACAACTTAGTGACCAAACAACAGCAACACAATGTCATATATATTTCATTAAGTGTAGACTCTGTCATTTGAAATTCAAATTACACTTGAAAATTCAAATCCCATTCAAATATATGCATATATACACACACTCGCTGGCACACACATTTATAAGGATTTGAATAAGAGTATTCTTTGCCCTCTAAAAGTAGTAAAGAGTGTAGTAGACTTTGACTGATTTTAATAAGTGGAACCAGGACTAATGAGTAAAAGATACAGAAAATGAGATGACTTCATGAGAAGAAAACTTTGCCATTCCTCTGTAATTGTCTTCTGTTTGTCTAGAAGATTCACCACCATCCTCTTTTCTGAAAGCAACCATCTTTCATCCGTCTGTCTGGCAAACTGCTCCTTTTCTTTGAAGATTTAATTTTGCTCACCTCTACTGCAGAAGCTTCCCTGACTTTTTGGGGAGCTGGCCAAGATCCCGCTGTGCGTTACAGGCTTCCTCTACAATAGGTCATCTTGGGTCACAGTGGTTTGCGAGGCTTCCTCAGATGTCGCCTGGGCGGTCGCACATGGCCACAGGGAGCTGCGGCCTGCATTCTGCTGCTCAAGTAGCAGCCACAGGACCGGCTTGATTCTAGGGGAGAGGGCCACAGGAAGCTGTGCCTACTGAGAGGCACGAATCATCTAGACACAGTTCACCATCTGTAATCGGTGGGTTGTATGAGATTGTTGGATATCACTATTATTATTATTTTAATCGGAGGCTGATTGCTTTACAACTGGTTTCTGCTGTATAACAACATGAACCAGCTATAAGTACACTTACATCCTTTCCCTCTCGAGCCTCCCTCCCAGCCCCGCTTCTCCCACCCCACCGTATCATTACAGAGATATAAGTTGAGCTCCCTGGGCTATACAGCAGCTTCCCACTAGCTATCTCTATTATACATGATCTGATATTATTTTTTCTTGTTCTAATAGTTGTTTAAATCACTTAGAGGATTATAAGGCTGCTTACTGTTATTCATATCTTTATTTGATCTTGTATAAATGATCTGCCCTTTCCCCATCTTAGTAAAAAAAAAAACAAAACCAAAAACTTTTGGTCCAGAGGTCAGTTAACTTATCTTGTAAAGGGCCAAATAGACAGTAACTCTATTAGGCTGGGTGAGCCATAGGGCCTCTGTTGCAACTTCTCAACTCAGCGTCTGTAGCACAAAGGTGGCTAAAGACAATATCCATGCATATAGGTGTGGCTCTGTTCCAAAAACATTTTGCATACAAAACTTGTACATGGCTGAATCTGGCTCTCAGACTAAAGTTTTCCAGTTCCTGAGATAGTCTAGCATGTAGTAGCACCCATTTAAATGGCAAGAAGCATAGTTTTCTATGTATCACCACAAAAAGGACAAAATCCTAACAGGAGAAAACAAAAACTGCAAACCTTTCCCAATGCCAACTGATGACAAGTCACTTCTTTAAAATAAGATTTTTTTCTACATAAAATGTAAAGAGTTATAAGCAGAGAGTCAAAGGCATCACTGATAATGGATATTTTGTGCTGAGCAACAATATAAATAATAGGATAATGATGACATTATTTCTCATCCACCATCCTTCCAGTGTTGCTGTTTCTAATTTATTTTCCATAAGGTTTGAAGATCAAGCCAAAGTATTATCTGGAAGTGACATGATTACAGGAGCATTGCCAGCCCCCAAGAAAAACTGAAAATATATTTTGAGCAACTAGAAAGCCCAGATTTTGAGGGGCTATACACAGTTTATTTTTAAGAACTGGAGCTATATACTCTATGAATTAATTTTAATAATGTATACATTTGTTTTCTTTAATTTCTAATCTTGAAATATTTTCAGATTAAGGGCCTTTTATAGGTTGAGCACACCAGCAACATAAGGTCAGTGTGAAATATTTTCCAATTGAGTTCCTCCTGCAGTTTCATGAACTGAAGGATTTTGATATTTGTTCTCCTCTTTATGTTACCAGACTACACTCTCTAGATTCTGGTTTGAACACCCTACAGCTCAGGCTCTGATTTTCTAAGGAACTTTCCTAGGTCATAAGGATTTTGTGATGCAATCTATCTATAGACATAAAAAGACATTATTTCCAAAAAATGATTCTGTAATCAGACACACCTAGTTCGTAGGATGCTATCTTGAGTGTCCCGTAGTTGTTCGCTTGCTCGGTCCTATTCAACTCTCTGTGAAACCCATGGCCTGCAGCACGCCAGACTTCGCTGTCCTTCAACTTCTCCCAGAGTTTGCTCAAACTCATGTCCATTGAGTCAATGATGCCATCCAACCATCTCATCCTCTATTGCCCCCATCCTCTCCTGCTCTCAATCTTTCCCAGCATCAGGGTCTTTTCCAATAAGTTGGCTCTTTGAATAAGGTGGCCAAAATACTGGAGCTTCAGCTTCACCATCAGTCCTGCCAATGAATATTCAGGATTGATTTCCTTAGCACTGACTGGTCTGATCTCCTTGCTGACCAAGGGACTATCAAGAGTATTCTCCAGCAACACAGTTTGGAACTCAACATTCAAAACACTAAGATCATAGCATCTAGTCCCAACATTTCATGACAAATAGATGGGGGAAAAATGAAAAAAGTCTGTGTCCTAAATTTCTTCAATGCTAAGTTGAGAATAAGTATTCTCAGTATTCTCAGTATTTTTAAAAAGCTGAATTGGTTACCTTAATTTATTCATTGTTAAAGTTGGCATCTAATGTTATTTCTATATTTACATTTTTTATCTTTCTGGATGACCATGTTTTTCAACTCCACTAGATCCTATATGTGGAAGTCTTAGATGCACAGGCAAAACAAAACAAAATAAAGCAAAATGAAATGACTCTACAAAGATAAACAATAACAAAGATAAATAACCCTAGTCTGGAGACTCATGAAGAACACAGAAAATGATGGAAATTGTGAACCTGGAGAGTTCATGAGCCATGCTGGGAGGGGAAGGACAGCTGCTATTTATTTCAGCCAATTGCATTGCATGGAAGTGCAGAGCCAATGACTCTAGTTTTTCTGAGTGTGAGAAAGAGTCTCTATCTTCCAATGGTAATGAAAATGCTTCCAATATTTAAATAACTATTCTTTAAAGTAACATTGGGGGCCAAAAATTACATATTCATAGGCTAGACTTGCATCATGGGCCACTGGTTTAGGACATCTGAGTAAGCTCCATGAGGAAAGGCGTCTCACCTGGTGTTTTGTCTGTATAACTTTTCTTGCTCAGTCATTCCAATTATCACCGCTAGTACAATAAGAAGATGCTCAATAAATATTCTTTGAATTAATAAATAGATGAATTATCATTGTGAAGGGATATTAAATAAAGCTTCTTTAATGAATTCAAAATACTAATTCCTATAGGGGTTAGTATTTTCTGTATAACAAGACACCGTGAAGTGAAGTGAAGTCGGTCAGTCGTGTCCGACTCTTTGCGACCTGTGGACTGTAGCCCACCAAGCTCCTCCGTCCATGGGATTCTCCAGGCAAGAATACTGGAGTGGGTTGCCATTGCCTTCTCCAGGGGATCTTCCTGAGCCAGGGATTGAACCCAGGTCTCCCACATTGCAGGCAGACACTTTAACCTCTGCACCACCAGGGAAGCCCAACAAGACACAGGAGTTAATTATTTATTCACGGCTTCCCAGGTGGCTCAGTGGTAAAGATTCAACCTGATCTTTGGATGATCTACTCCAGTATTCTTGCCTGGGAAATTCCATGAACAGAGAAGCTTAGTGGGCTGTATTCCATGGGAGTCACAAAATGGTTGAACACAACTTAGTGATGAAACAGCAACAATTATTTGTTAACAGTTCTGTGGAATGGCTAATTAGGTATGGCTTCCCCACTGTCTTAGCAGGTAAAGACTCTGCCTGCAATGCAGGAGACACAGGAGCTGCGGGTTTGATCCCTGGTCAGGAAGATCTCTTGGAGGAGGAAATGGCAACACACTCTAGTATTCTTGCCTAGAAAATAAATGGGCAGAGGAGCCTGGCGAGCTACAGTCCAAAGGGTCACAGAATTGGACAGGATTAAGCACACACACTAGCTGGGACAGTTTATTTGAGCTCATGTGTTTTTTGATGAAATCATTTGTGAATTTGTCATCAGATATGAGTTGGGAAGATCCCCTGGAGAAGGAAGTGGCAACCCACTCCAGTACTCTTGCCTGGAGAATCCCATGGATGGAGGAGCTTGGTGGGCTACAGTCCACGGGTTGCAAAGAGTCGGACATGACTGAGCGACTTCACTTCACTTTCACTTTCACCTATGAGGTTTCCTTTAAGTTGGTTTCTACTCAATGTCCTTACTTGCACAGCTGGGAATATCAGCTGGAAGGCATTCACATAACCTCCCCAACAAAACAGAACTTTGTTATATGGCAACTATGTTCCAAAAAGGCAAAGTGCAATGCACAAGCACTTATCAAAAGCAGAGATTACTTTGTCAACAAAGATCCGATAGTCAAAGCTATGATTTTTCCAGTAGTTGTTTAGGGATGTGAGAGTTGGACCATAAAGAAAGCCAAAGGATCTATGCTTTTGAAAGCATAAACTGGTCTTGGAGAAGACTCCTAAGAGTCCCTTGGACTGCAAGGAGATCAAACCAGTCCATCCTAAAGGAAATCAGTGCTGACTGTTCACTGAGAGGACTACCTTGAAGCTGAAGCTCTGACACTTTGGCCACCTGATGCAAAGAACTGATTCATTGGAGAAGACCCTGATACTGGGAAAGACTGAAGACAGGAGGAGAAGGGGATGACAGAGGACAAGATGGTTGGATGGGATCACTGACTTGATGGACATGAGTTTGAGCAAACTATGGGAGTTGGCAAGGGACAGGGAAGCCTGGCATGCTGCAGTCCATGGGGTCACAGAGCATTGGATACAGCTGAGTGATTGAACAACAACAACAATTTGTTTCACAACGGTTGCTTTTCACATGGACTGAAACAAATCATGTGGCCAAGTGCTGGCTTAATGTGGGAGGAATTACACAAGATGTGGACAACGGGAAATGTATCATAGTGGATTGCACCATGGTCGATTGATACTTAGTTATCCCCAACTCATCAACTTACCAAAGTTGGGGATAATTATTTTTAAAAGTTTTATTATTGTGTGTATAATAGAATATATTTTAAGAAATTAGGAGAACAATTTATCCCTAGGAACTATAATGTCAACTTCATCTCTCTCTGAGATGACCCAGCTCTGATGGTCAGAAAACAATGTTTAGTCTTCTTGTTTCTCTCCTCCAGATGCAACATTAATGCTTTTCTTCTGATTCAGGTTTCAGTTTATCCTATGAAACCAAGATGTTCTGTGATGCTGGTCAATGTCATTTTTCATTTAATCTAAGACAATGTCCTCTATGCATGGAAATAAGACCTCCGAATCATTTTACATAGGTCAGTGAACAGCTATCAGATGCTAATAGCTTGTTACTGACCTCATCAGAAAGAATTTGAACCAATGAATTATAGGCGAAGGGTTTCTTATCCTATGAGCCTGGGGACATTCATTCATCTTGGACATATTGTATTCAGCTTGGAGAACACTTAAGTCTAAAGCATATTTGTGACATCATGTCAGCTGCATTAAATATGTTACTTCTTTTTTATAAAAGTAGAAGGAAGACTTTAAGTACTCCCCTTCCCCAGTATATTAATAATCTAACACTAAGCTGAATATGAAAATGAAAAGGTTAGGCGCTCGGTCTATCTCTTTGCAACTTCATGATCTATAGATTGCCAGGCTCCTCTGCCTATGGGATTCTCCAGCCAAGAATACTAGAGTCATTTGCCATTTCTTTCTCCAGGTAATTTTCTCAACCCAGAAATCAAACTCAAGTCTCTTGCCTTGTAGGCAGATCCTTTACCATCTGAGCTGCCAGGGAAGCCTGTAAGCTGAATATGCTCTATGTTAACCCTTAAATCAGTGTTATTAGAGATGAGGACACCATTTTCTACATATTCATGTATGGTCAGGTTTTCGGCACCCTTTCATTAATTGCATTGGATTCTAATGATACATAAACAGGAATGAATGGGTCACATTCTTATGCATATGGACTATAGTTACGTGAGGAGGGTTAGAGAGAAACGTAACCATTCTGGGGTTGGGAATCGAGGAAACAGTTCTTCAATAAATCACTGATTTTTATTAATTAATTCCAGTTTCTGAGAACACTGAGTCCTTTACATGCAAAGAGGCATTTATTGAATGCCAATAGTATTTCACATGTGTTCTTTTTTTAATGCTTTTATTTATTTATTTTACTTTACAATATTGTATTGGTTTTGCCATACTTCAACATGAATCTGCCACGGGTGTACAGGTGTTCTCAATCCTGAACCCCTCTCCTACCTCCCTCCCCATACCATCCCTCTGGGTCATTCCAGTGCACCAGCCCCAAGCATCCCGTATCCTACATCAAATCTAGACTGGCGATTCATTTCTTATATGATATTATGCATTTTTACACTGCTCATACAAGAATAGCAGTTTTATTTCTGCCTTGTAAATAAATTGAGGCTCAGAAATACTTAACATTTAATAGGCTAGCTAGCACTTACTTAATAAGCATCAAAGGTGGTGTTCGGAACTAGATTTTATCTGGCTCTGATGTTTCTCTGTTGTTCATTTCACCACCCTGATACTTTCTCATTGGTTGAAGATCTTTCTAAGATCCTGCTATGTCTGATTTAGTCTTATCAACCTTGGAACATGTTCCATGGTCACCTCAAATGGCCAGGCTTTGGAACTACTGCTCCTGCACCAAAGGTAATAGGGTAAGAGACCTTTCATTGCTCTAATACCCTAATATTCCCTGCTGGCTCAATCAGTATAGAATCCACATGCAATGTGGGAGACCTGGATTCAGTCCCTTGATTGGGAAGATCCCCTGGAGGAGGGCATGGCAACCCACTCCAGTATTCTTGCCTGGAGAACCCTATGGACACAGAAGCCTGGCAGGCAATATTCTAATGGGGTTGCAGAGTCAGACACTGCTGAGTGACCGAGCACAGTACTGCAGTGTTAGACCATATAGGCTAAATAATGCAATAGGAACATTTAACTCCTCCCCAATAATCTCTATGCCTTAATACTGCAGAAATTAATTTTCACTCATATTACATGATTCGCATGGGTGAATGATGACTTCTGATTCAAAGAATCACAAAAGTTCCATCATCTTTTAATTGCTCATGTAGAAACCATGGCTTTTCCAACTAGTGAAAGAGACTAAAGGATGATGCAAGTGCTTCTCTGTTTAGAAGAGATGTGTCATTTTTTTTAAATCATATTTTATTGACTAAAGCTGTTCTCATGTTCTAACCAGCTGTGAAATACCTGAGAAATACCATTCTCTGTGTGCTTAAAAGGGGAAAAATTAACATTTTGTGAATATTGATTAGTTATGCTTACTCTTCAAAAATTATGAAACACAACAAAAGAAATAGTAATTTCTTATTATTTTCCTGCTGCTGCTGCTGCTAAGTCGCTTCAGTCGTGTCCAACTCTATGCGACCCCATGGACTGCAGCGCACCAGGCTCCTCCGTCCATGGGGTTTTTCCAAGCAAGAGTACTGGAGTGGGGTGCCACTGTCTTCTCCCATTATTTTCCTAAGAAGCCATAAATATGTTATTTGGTTAAGGCTGTGTCAACGCTGTATATTATCACCTTGCTTATTTAACTTCTATGCAGAGTACCTCTTGGAGAAGAAAATGGCAACCCACTCCAGTGTTCTTGCCTGGAGAATCCCAGGGACGGGGGAGCCTGGTGGGCTGTTGTCTATGGGGTTGCACAAAGTCAGACACGACTGAAGCAACTTAGCAGCAGCAGCAGAGTACCTCATGCAAAATGCCAGACTGAATGAAGCACAAGCCAGAATCAAGATTGCAGGGAGAAATGTTAATAACCTCAGATATGCAGATGATACCACCCTTATGGCAGAAAGGGAAAAGGGGCTGAAGAGCCTCTTGATGAAAGTGAAAAAGGACAGTGAAAAAGCTGGCTTCAAACCCAACATTCCCAAAACTAAGATCATGGCATCCAGTCCCATTACTTCATGGTAAATAGATGGGGCAACAGTAGAAATAGTGAGACACTTTATTTTCTTGGGCTGCAAAATCACTGCAGATGGTGACTGCAGCCAAGAAATTAAAAGAACACTTGCTCCTTGGAAGAAGAGCTATGACTAACCTAGATAGCATATTCAAAAGCAGAGACATTACTTTACTGACAAAGATCTATCTAGTCAAAGCTATGACTTTTCCAGTAGTCATGTATAGATGTGAGGGTTGGACGATAAAGAAAGCTGAGCACCGAAGAATTGATACTTTTGAACTGTGGTGTTGGAGAAGACTCTTGAGAGTCCCTTGGACTGCAAGGAGATCCAACCAGTCCATCCTAAAGGATATCAGTCCTGAATATTCATTTGAAGGACTGATGCTAAAGCTGAAGCTCCAATACTTTGGCCATCTGATGTGAAGAACTGACTCATTTGAAAAGACCCTGATGCTGGGAAAGATTGAAGGGAGGAGGAAAAGAGGATGACAGAGGATGAAATGGCTGGATGGCATCACCAACTCAATAGACATGAGTTTGAGAAAGTTCTGGGACTTCATGATGGACAGGGAAGCCTGGCGTGCTGCAGTCCATGGGGTCACAAAGAGTTAGATATAACTGAATGACCAAATTAAGGCGGTGTCTCAGGTTCCTCTAGGAAAGATAATATTTCTTTATTCTGCTAGAAGTCTAGTTCATTAGTTCCTTAGAGACTGGGACATTTAACTGGACTGACTATTCCAAGTGGGAACATTAAGCTGCCTACTGGATTCCTTTTCAATCATGGTTTCTCTTCCCAGGGCAGGAATACTAAAAATATACCTTGCCTCATGTACCAATCTACTGACAGCTATCTGTTGTTGCTTAGGCACTAGTCATACCCAGTTACAATGATGTAATTCTGAATGTGTAGCTCTCTCTGTTTCTTAGCTTTATTTCTTTTTGAGGTCTGTTTAGAGCTATGCGCTTCTAAGTTCAAACCGTGAGTGGGAAATGAAGAGACTTTTCTCAGGTTGCTTCTGTGACGAACCTGATAATAGTTCTCTTTGGATGATATATGTTGTGTTCATTCTACCAGCATATCAGCCTATATCTCATCTTCAGTCTTTACCTTCCTCTAAAGTGCTGAGTCGTGTTCAAGTCTTTGCAATTCCATGGATTGTGACCTGCCAAGCTCCTCTGTTTATGGGATTTCCCAGGCAAGAATACTGGAGCGAGTTGCCATTTCCTTCTCCAGGGGATCTTCCCTACCTAGAGATTGAACTCACATCTCCTCTATCTCCTGCATTGCAGGCAGATTCTTTACCGCTGAGCCACTAGGGAAGCCCTCTTCAGTATAAGCTAGGAAACAAAATTCTTAATTTCCTGCATATGTTGGATATACAAAACTGGCACTTGGTAGCCATTCTCCACTCCTTCTATTAAGACTTTTTTTTTTAATTCCATAGACTGAAAAGTAAAGTCTGCATTTCCAAGATTCCATCACATCTAGGATTCTAAATGCAAATTGATGCTTTTCCAATCAGAGGCACACACTCAACATTTGGAAGGCAGGAGGAAGTTGAAGCCTGTTATTATGTTGCTCTAGGTTTTCTAGACACATTTTCCCCCCTCTGTCGTTTCACCATCCTGCTGTGGAGTAACCAAGAAAAATTTGCAAGGGGTAGTAGCCAGACTCCACAATCTGATGCTCATGACCAACTTGCTGGATGTAAGAAGGTGATTGTAATGGTGATCATGGTGATGACTGATTGGGGTTTTCTGACCCTGCTTTGTGACTAGTGTGCAACTTATGTTTCCAGTAAATGCACACAGGTCCTACATGGGCCAAAATACTATCTGTGTAGATAAAGGTTGGAGAAGGCGATGGCACCCCACTCCAGTACTCTTGCCTGGAAAACTCCATGGATAGAGGAGCCTGGTAGGCTGCAGTCATGGAGTCACAGGATGGAGGAGCCTGGTAGGCTGCAGTCATGGAGTCGCAAAGAGTCAAACACGATTGAGCGCCTTCACTTTCACTTTTCACTTTCATGCACTGGAGAAGGAAATGGCAACCCACTCTGGTATTCTTGCCTGGAGAATCCCAGGGACAGGGGAGCCTCGTGGGCTGCCATCTATGGGGCCACATAGAGTCGGACACGACTGAAGCGACTTAGCAGTAGCAGCAGCAGCAGATAAAGGTAACAACAAATAAACAACAGCAAAAACTGTACAGAGGGTTGGGAGTGTTTCTTATGTGTGCATCCTATGTCCCTTCCATTGTGTTTGGCTTTTTGCAGCCCTGTAGGTTGTAGCCTGCCAGGCATCTCTGTTCGTGGGTTCTCCAGGCAAGAATACTGGAGTGGGTTGTCATGTCCTCTTCCATGGGAGCTTTCCAACCCAAGGATTGAACCTGTGTCCCTTCAGGTCTCCTGTGTTGGCATTGGCAGGTGGGTTCTTTATCACTAATGTCATCTGGAAAGCCCAGATAACAGTTAAGTATAGAGGCTTATTAACACAGACTCAAGTTCAAATCCCAGGTCCATCATTAACTTGCATGACATGTGGTCAAGTTATTAAAAATTTATCAATTTTTTTCCTAAGGATTATATAAAACAATGCATGTGATATATCACTCTCTTCAACCACAGAAAGAAATCTGATTTTTATTCTCTTGCCTAGTTGCTTCAATGCTTCTACCTACTCACCTACGGCCGGGTAACACCAGATGCTGTTCTGAACTGCAGGGCAGGGCTTTTCCTTGCTATTCCGGCTTTCCACCTCACGCTGGTCGTTTCCTTTATTCTCTAGTCCCACTTTGCTTTCTCAGGTCTGGAGTCTCAGTTGGACAGCGTTTTTCCTGCAAACACATCACAAAGTTGAAAATGCCTTTCTTTAAAGTGACATTTTCAGGAATATAATTATCAGAAGGTGTTTAGCCCATAATTTGGACACTCCTATAATTTGAAACAGTCGCCTGCCCTTCAGAGGATGGTGGACTATTTTCAGAACAGGCTATTTTCAGAGACAGAAACCTGCTTATTCCCACAACTTAAGAGCATCTGACTTACCCTTTTTGAGAATAATTCATTCCTGATCAGTTCATCTCCAGCTCTTAGCTTTGGGTGAAGCAATCACATTCAGTTGTTTTTATCCATTTGGAAGTTTCATGCTTTTTCAATTTATGTGAACCTATTTAAACAACAGATGGACACTCCTATAATTTGAAACAGTCGCCTGCCCTTCAGAGGATGGTGGACTATTTTCAGAACAGGCTATTTTCAGAGACAGAAACCTGCTTATTCCCACAACTTAAGAGCATCTGACTTACCCTTTTTGAGAATAATTCATTCCTGATCAGTTCATCTCCAGCTCTTAGCTTTGGGTGAAGCAATCACATTCAGTTGTTTTTATCCATTTGGAAGTTTCATGCTTTTTCAATTTATGTGAACCTATTTAAACAACAGCATAAAGGAAAACTCCTCTGTATAAATTTAATTCCAATTACCCTGTCTCCTTTGCCATCTTCTGGTTATAATTTAAAATTTCTTTTTTTATGATGGCAAGTTTAAAAGGTGATAATTCACTTGACAACTGGAGAAACTAGCATTAAAGTGAGAAATAGTTATTTTTAATGCAATCTAGCTATTCTCTGTGTTTTCAGAACACTAACAATGTTCACTGACATTTTTCAGCATCCTTTCCTTACTGTATGCTGAGGGATCAAAGCATTTATTCATTTATTCAATAAATAGTCTTGCCTGGAAAATCCCATGGACGAAGGAACCTGGTAGGCTTCACCAAAGAGACTTAGTGTAGGGGCAAATCCCAGTTTTACTATTTACTAGCTATATAAACTGGAGAAGGCAGTGGCGACCCACTCCAGTGCTCTTGCCTGGAGAATCCCAGGCACGGGGAGCCTGGTGGGCTGCTGTCTCTAGGGTTGTACAGAGTCAGACACGACTGAAGCGACTTGGCAGTAGTAGCAGCAGAGTATCTGCTATCAACCAATCCCATGTTAAGTCTTAGGGACAAAAATATGAACAAGACATGGCTTCAGCTTTCTTCCCTTTTCTTGTAGCCAGGTTAGATGCAAGAAACAGAGAGAAAAAGAATAAAACTAAGAAAAAGAATTATACAATTATATTTAAAAAGTTACACAGTTATAAGAAGAAGAACAGGAATGGGATGATGAAAGAACAAGAAAAGAATTAAATGGGTTTGGGAAGCCTGAACAGAAAAATAACTGAGAAGAAATAGAGGAGAAAAAATATGTAAAAGAAGTGGTTGTAGAAAGGAGATTTAAAAATAAGAATATGTAGTAACACTGAAATTTATATAGTACTATTATCATATGCATGCATGTAATTTTCTGTATTTTCTATAACTCAAGCAACTTTGTAATAAGCCCTCTGCTTCCACTGATGTCAGCAAAAAATTTTAATCTTATCATTTTAATGTTATCTGTCTCTTCCAGCTTAAATCATAGACTCTTTTGAGGTTAATTTTGTCTTTTCATGACTTTCTCTACTTTTTGTCCCTTTCTCTTCTCGCAGAGTGTTACCTAGGCCCCATAGGAACTTTTTGTGGCAACATAGATGCAGATCTCTAATCTTCATATTTATTTACAGAAATCTGCTGGATTTTCTGGTGGTTTAACTGTCCTCTTATGGCCTAGTAACTGCCCTCAGCCTGAAACTCTCTCTCATGGACAGATCAGTGACCCTCAAAGATGTTCACCTCCTTTAGCCCCAGAATCTGTGACTGTTACCTCACATGGCAAAAACGATATGATTGCAGATGGAATTCAGGCTGATAATTAGTTGGGCTTGTTATTGTTCAGTTACTAAGTTGTGTTCATTTCTTTGAGCCCCAATGGACTACAGCACACCAGACTTCCCTGTCCTTCACTATTTCCTTGAGTTTTCTCAAACTCATGTCCATTGAGTCAGTGATGCCATCCAACCATCTCATCCTCTATCACCCCCTTCTCCTCTTACCATCAATCTTTCCCAGCATCAGGGTCTTTTTCAATGAGTCAGCTCTTTCCATCAGGTGCCAACAAAGTACTGAGGCTATATGAATAGTCAAGGTTGATTTCCTTTAGGATTTACAGGTAAAAAATTGAGCTTGACATGGGAAGATTATCCTAAGTTATTTGAGGTGGAGAGGGCAGAATCACCTTCTTTCAGATTCTTTTTCAAAGGAATCCATGAATTCAAAAGAGTTGGACACAACTTAGTGAGTAAACAGCAACAGCAAGGATTAGGAGATAAAATAGGGAGAACAAAGAGGGGAAGCAAAGAGAAGCCCAAAAGTAAAGTAAGTGAAGGATAAAAGCAAGGGGAAATCACATTTAAGATTATTCAGAAAAAAATGAAGCAAAATGATTTTCTAAAGTTTCTTTGCAGCGCACCCAATGACACCCCACTCTAGTACTCTTGCCTGGAAAATCCTATGGATGGGGGAGCCTAGCAGGCTGCAGTCCACGGGGTCACCAAGAGTTGGACACAACTGAGCGGCTTCACTTTCACTGTTCACTTTCATGCATTGGAAAAGGAAATGACAACCCACTCCAGTGTTCTTGACTGGAGAATCCCAGAGACGGGGGAGCCTGGTGGGCTGCCATCTGTGGGGTCGCACACCGTTGGAAAGGACTGCACCCAATGACACCCCACTCTAGTACTCTTGCCTGGAAAATCCTATGGATGGGGGAGCCTAGCAGGCTGCAGTCCACGGGGTCACCAAGAGTTGGACACAACTGAGCGGCTTCACTTTCACTGTTCACTTTCATGCATTGGAAAAGGAAATGACAACCCACTCCAGTGTTCTTGCCTGGAGAATCCCAGAGACGGGGGAGCCTGGTGGGCTGCCATCTGTGGGGTCGCACACCGTTGGAAAGGACTGATGTGACAGCAGTAGCAGCAGAGAGAATTGCACAAAATCATTCTTCTTCCCTCTTCTCCATCTGCAGTTCAACTGAAGTAATTTCATTCAACTTTTGACCGAGCATGCACACGGCACATGTACACACGTACAGAACACAAAGGCATTCTTTCTCTCTCCCTCCCTCCCTGGACCTCTCTCTCTCTCTCTCTCTCTCTCTCTCTCTCTCTCTCTCTCTCTCTCTCTCTGTCTCTCTGCATGGCTCAGTCCTGCTCCTGTATGAATGCACTCTAACATATTCTCATCCACGTGAACTTACTCTCAAACACTCTGTTACCTGCCCTCCCTTTCCTTTCTTTGTCTTGGGGCAATACATAAAGAACTGTGCACATTTCTCTTCTTGCCTCTCTTCTAAGAGCTTGTCTCTCCACTTCCTTTTCCTGGTTTGGTTTTGTTTTGTTTTTTTGGTGTTTTCTTGTCTTCCAATCCTTCCTTCATGACAGACTCGCTGTGACTGTGCTTCACACGTGGTCATGATGTGTCGTACAAGTAAGTGATGGGAGGCAGATATTTTCAGAATTGCAGCTATGGCATCTGGAATTTATCCAGGGAGATTTTATAAATGGAAGTTTAGCAGAGGAGGAAACTCATCAAATCTGAACCAGATAAAGATCATTTTGTCAGCTGGCAGGGTCCAGAACTACAGAGGCGATGCTATGGGAGTCGGGGGGATCAGGCATGAGAGAGGAATCATGAGGGCCTATCTCAGGTCTAGATGGGAGCTGTAGAGGGGAAGTTCATTTGTAGACTGTGCTAGGGGATGAGGTAGAGCATGCATCTCTGCGCCACCATGACAAAATCAGGCCAAACATGTGTGTGAGCCCTGACACTGCAAAAGTATGAGAAACTCTCTATGAGTGTTAAGTGTCCTGGGACTTGAGTATGCTGCTTCCTAGGATAATGGCCTACAAGACTGAAAATTACGTGCAAATATTTGATAAACCTGTAAATGGAAGAGAACAGTGATGGATTGTGAACACAGATTTCCAAACTAGATTCAAAGAGGTTTTTTTTTTGGTTGTTGTTCCTTGCTTTTGACCAAGACCACTTACTATTCTGAAGATGGAAGGCATCCCATCAGTGTGTTGAGGAAAATGTTCTCCTTGAGAATTCTGGAATGTCCTTAGATGCATTTTCTCAAGATCAGCTATATACACACCATAACCTTGTGAAGTAGAAGAGCTTGAATACAGGAAAAGTGAAAGTCACATTATTTAAGGATCATAGAGACAATAGTTGGCATGAAAATTCTCATCAAATTAACAGGTGACCTCACCTTTTAACTTCAGATACTGGATCTTGGAGAAGTTTTAGTAAGAAGACAGAAAACAGATAGTATGCCTCCTGAATAATGCAGTATTATAGAAGCCACTCTTCAGCATTCTGCCTGAATATAACTTCAGTCTGCATGCACCAAGAATGGACTTTAGTGTCACTATCCAGGATAAGAAATATTGAGAACAATTTAGATTAGGAGATTTCTACATCCCACACCTTCCTATTTTGCACAGGTTTATGTAGCAACCATGGGGGGGATACAGATAAAACAACAGGTGCATATGTTTGTATAATAAAGTTAACAAGCTGTTGATGCTGTTTAGTCACTAAGTCATGTCCAACTCTTTTGCAACCCTAGGGTCTGTAGCCCTCTAGACTCCTCTGTCCATGGAATTTTCCAGGCAAGACTACTGGAATGGGTTTCTATTCCCATCTCCTGAGGATCTTCCCAACCCAAGGATTGAACCTGCTTCTCCTGCATTGGCAGGTGGGTTCTTTACCTCTGAGCCACATGGGAAGCCTCAAGTTAATGGTTGTACTTCAAAGAGAGACACCTGAAAAGTGGTAGAAAGGGACAGGAAGAACTCTAATTACTGCATGACTTAGAGCCTGTCTGAGAAAAGAAGTCTCAGACAAAGTAATTACTACTGAGACTTTTGGCTGATGTCTCCAATCCCTGGATGAGGACGGGTTGGAAGTAAATGTCACACATGTGCAGTATTAATATACTAGAAGACCCTGATGCTGGAAAAGATGGAAGACAAGGGGAGAAGGAGATGACAGAGGATGAGATGGTTGGATGGCATCACTGACTCAGTGGACGTGAGTTTGACCAAGCTCTGGGAGTTGGTGGTGGCGGGGAGCCCTGGCGTGCTGCAGTCCGTGGAGTCGCAGAGTTGGACACGACTAAGAGACTGAAGTGACTGATGAGACATGTAAATTTATGGGAACTGTTATTTTCATACTTGCAAAACATTAAAATTGTTTTAAATATACTTGGGTTTAGAATGTCATGATTTGCATGTTAACAGTAGAGGGCTCTAGCCTGACTGCTCCGGCATGAACCCTTTGTGTATGTTTCTTCCCAAGTCCATGCTAGGTGAAGTTAGCTTGGTAAGTTGGTCATAGTGGAAATATTTCACCATTAAAACCTCAGGGCCTTATTTTGAGCACTAATAGTTAAGCATTTACCAGTACATTAATGCATATCAATGTTTCCCAGTACAATAGTCTTTCTAAATCCCTAAACCTAGAACAAAGCTTGGTGTAATACATGTATATTGAATAAATGGTCAGGAAAAAGAAGAAGAGATTTATAAGAATAAGAGAATCTTTAAGAATACGTTTTCAGGAGAAAAATCTGAGTTTTGAGAAATGCGTAGGAGAATGCATACCTAGAAATAGAGGGTAAGAAGATCTTTCAGGAGAAAGTCAGTTTGGCTCAGATGAATGAATAACATAAGGAATCAGAAGAATTATAAAAAAGTTGAAAATGACTTGAGAGCAGAGTACACAAGAACATTGTCAGCAGATGAAGACCAAGGATTCTGCAACAGATCTGAAAGTGCTATATTCAACTCTAGTCCAATATCTTAGACCAGCGAAGATGAACAGACAGGAGTGAAGTAAGAAGTCTCTGCTTCATAATGATGCTCTCAGATATGAGCTTGTTTCTAAACTCATTGTGTTAACTCATTATGTTAACATTTTTCATTGCACACATTTGTGTACATATCTTGGTGAATTTGGGCATGTGAATATACCTATGATTCATTACCAGAATCAAGTTTCTAAAATTTTCCATCCCTTCCAAAAATATCCTTCTATTCTTTTGCGTTGTGTGTGTATATATGTGTTTAAGTATTTAACATCAGATCTATTTATTAACATATTTTAAAATGCACAATACCATCTTATCTATAAGTACTATATTGTATAGCAGATCTTTAGAACTTGTTCACCTTGTGTATATAAAACATTATGCTCATGAAGTCAAATTAACCATATCTTCCTTTCTCCCGGCCCTGGCAAGTGCCATTCTGTTCTCTGTTTTCATGCATTTGACTGTTTAAGATACATCATAAGTGGAATCATGCAGTATTTGACCTTCTGTGACTATTCATTTAGCACAGTGTTCTCCAGGTTCATCTATGTTGTCCCAAGTGACAAGATTTCAGTTGCTAAGTCGCTTCAGTCGTGTCTGACTCTTTTTGACGCTATGGACTGTAGCCTGCCAGGCTCCTCTGTCCACAGATTCTCCAGGAGAGAATACTGGAGTGTGTTGCCATGCCCTCATCCAGGGGATCTTCCTGACCCAGCATTCAAACCTGTGTCTCTTACCTCTCCTGCACTGGCAAGCAGGTTCTTTACCACTACCACCACCTGGGAAGCCCCTCTTTCTTTTTTAAGACTGAGGAATATTCTGTTACATGCAAATACCATGTTTTATCTATTCATCCATCAGTGGCTATTTGGATTGTTTCCATGTCTTGGCTATTGTGAATGTTGCTGGAGTGAGGATGAGGCACAAAGATAGCTATTGGATTCTGATTCAAATTCTTCTGAAGAAACATTATTTTTGAGAAAAGGAACATAAAGACTAAGTTTGAAAATGTACTGTTTCAGCTTTAAGAGTAACAAAGTAATTTGATGCTGCTTAGAACTTTGTGACCTATGAAGATTCAGGGAGCAATTTTCCTTGTTTTCTAGGTTTTCAGGTGAGCTGCGCTGAGGACCACACCCAGAGACTAATCGCTGACTGGCGGCCATTCATAGACACAAGGCTCGATGGACGTTCACTCTTACTCTTCTGGTGTCTCGGTGAAGAAGATCTATGTCTGTCACACCGGTTTCCGCTAAACTGGTAAAGACAATGGTTTGCCAAGTGCATCCCCCAAAATATTGTTGATGATGGGACCTCTAGGGGTAAGGAGGAAAAGAGGAGATAAATCAGTCCAACACAGCACTGGAACACGTGAGATCTCATTCAACCTTCTTTTTACACAATGGAGGAAAACAGGGATCAAAACAATAATTTCACTTGGAGATATTTTCTAAGTCCAAATTCCTGGAACCTTTGTTTTTTCAATTATGATGCTGTTCTTTACACCTGAAATAAGGTACAATGAAGTCATTTGGCCAGTAGTTAATAATGACTCTTTGAGTCCTCACACTTATGTGGGTCTGAGCACCATGCCCTAGTTGGGGGACACTGCAGAAATTTTATGACCTTGCTGAGAGTCAGTCACTTATAAAGTAAAATAGGGAATAATAGGATCTATTTAATAGTGATGCTGTGAGGAATTATAGACATCAATAGGGAGAACAATTAGTATCATCTAAGGCATATGAAGAAACTTAGTGTATGCTAATTAACATTTTTGTTGCTGTGCTATGTTGATAATGATGATGATGGTGATAATGATGATGCTACTTTAACTTAATCTTTGGATAATGATGTTTCAGCAGTTAATATATTTTGGCAATTGTCAAGGATTTAAAAGAAACCATATCTCATAAATAAAATTTATATCACAGGAGATCATGTGTTTTCAATTTATTTCAACTAATGTTTGACATCCTTGACACTGAACCATTAGCTTCTCCCCAAAGAAGTACTACAAGCTGATGAATAGCTTATGATTTTTAACCAGGTCTTCCCTGTCATTGGACCCAGGTGGTTTTATGGGAGGGGATGACATAGAGGGCTGCAGTAAAATCTAACAAGTGTCATTTGATAATTAAACAGATGAATCACTCTGACCACCAAAGCTGTTGACCACCGTGACGACAGAACATTAAGACTTAGCAATTCATGATTTAAAGTCAGGAGGGTCATAAAAATCAGTGTCTGTGAATGTCCCAAAGAAGACTCACTTAGCTCTGAATGCAGACTGCCCCCACAGTTCTGGAGAACAATCGTCTGTCACCTGCTCCTCTTGCACTGCAGGAAGCAGCCACTGGAAAGGCGAGGCAAAGCTCCAATGATTCCAAAGAAACCATCTGAACGACAAATGTTCTGTGATGTCCCTAGCCAGCCCCACGGTCTGCTATTTACTGCCCACCAACTGGCCTCCTTGTGGCCACTTTTGGCCACTTCCAAGCCACTCTGTATATAGCAGCCAGAGAGGTCTTTCAAAAATCTGACTGGGTCTTACTATTCGTTTGCTTGAAGCTGTGTGTTGAACTTCCGTTGTGCTTTAAAGTAAATCCAAATCCTTTAAGCTGGCTTTCAAGACCCGGCACGACCCATCTCTGGTCCTCTCTCTGTCCTCCTCTTAGACCTCCCCACCCTTATCTCTGCCCTCCAGACATCGATCATTCTTTCAGAGCTTCACAGACAGCTCTCTTTCTCCTTTCAGAACCCTGCAGCCTTTGTCCTCACCGCTCCCTAGTCCTAGAACACTCTGCTCTGTCTCTTTGTGTGACTGTCTCCTGCTCATCCTTCAGATCTCAGTCTAAATGTCATCCCCTCAAGCGAGCCTTAGTCCACTGCCCTCCTGGGTATCCTTCTTCCCGGCTTCATTGCTTCCCTCACAGCACTCCCATTTTAAAGAAAGACTTTTAAATTATCTGTCTTTATTACCTGCTTATGAAAAAGGGACTCAGTCTGCTTTGCTTGCCAGCCTACACCCCAAATACTTCAATCCCTGATATCTCTTTGGTAATTCACAAATTAAAAAATATTAGTCCTAGTGCTATGTTAACATGCATTGAACATTTTCAGTGGGGCAGGCTCTAAGCTAAGCACTGTGTACGGATGCTCTCATTTACTCCTCAACCAAGCCTATTCGTGGGTCCATGCCCAGTTATGTCTGACTCTTTTGCAACCCCATAGAGGGCAGCCTGCCAGGCTCTTCGGTTCATGGGATTCTCCAGGAAAGAATACTGGAGTGGGTTGCCACTTGCTCCTCCAGGGGATTTTCCCAAGCCATGGTCTGAATGCGCATCTCTTGCATTACAGGCAGATTCTTTACTGCTTGAGCTATCAGGGAAACCCACACCAAGCCTATGATGACTGCTAATATCATACCTATCTGGATGAGTAGTCAGAGGCCAAGAGTATTTACCTGTTGAATCTGAGGCCACAGAGCTAGTGCTAGCACAGCAGGATTTAAACTCGGGCAGAGTTCAGAATTTTAAGCTTTACCTTGATATTGAACCACTGAATGCAAGGATCTTGGCCACATCTGACTGGCTGACTCCCTTGGGGTTGTCAAGATTTTTCTTAAGCATCACTTACTCAGTGAGACTCATATTCAGTTTGGAATTATGTAACCCTGAATTCATTACAAGCAATATTTGTCACACTATTTTAATATTGAATATCTGTATCCTCACAAATCTAGAATTCTTCCTTGGGGAAGACTCCCTGTTTTATTATCTTTTCCCTCTATTTCTCCTGAAAAGTGAAAGTGAAGTCACTCAATTGTGTCCAACTCTTGGAGACCCCAGGGGCTGTAGCCTGCTATGCTCTTCCATCTATAGGAATCTCCAGGCAAGAATACTGGAGTGGGTTGCCATTCCCTTCTCCAGGGAGTCTTTCCAACACAGGGATCAAACCTAGGTCTCCCACACTGCAGGTAGACTCTACCATTTGAGCCAACAGGGGTTCTTTATATTCCTCTGAAATATAGTAAAAATATTGAGCAGATATTCTATCTCAATTTTATTTTAGGAATTGGGAATGTGATAATGAACAAGATGGGTAACTCCCCTACCTTATGTAGCTTATAATTCATGGCAAAGGGAGGCAGACACTAGTCTTGAAAATAATTTAGCAAATAAAATAATTTTAGGTGGCAGTAATATTTATGAAATGAAAAATATAAGAAAATGGAGACAAGAGAGTCTAGAGAGTAGATACTGCCCTTGACAGGGTGCTGAGAGGTAGTTTCCCTGAGGATGTGACCTTTGAGTCAAGATATGAGGATAAGGTTTGGGGGTAATTTTTTCTCACAAGAGGATACAACTACTATCCCTGGTGTATGGCAGAGCAAAGTAGTGAAGCAAGCTATTAGCTTTCAGTCATGCCCAACTCTTTGCAACCCCATGGACTGTAGTCCACCAGGCTTCTCTGTCCATGCAATTCCTCAGGCAAGAATACTGGAGTGGGTTGCCCTTCCTTCCACCAGGGGATTTTCCCCACCCAGGGTTCAAACTTGGGTCTCTTTTATCACAGGCAGATTCTTTACTGTGCAAGCCAACAGGAAAGCCAGTATAGAAGTCCAAAGCTGAAAAGGAGCTAGTCATGTGCCAAGAGCAGAACACAGGTGTCTTCTACCCAGGTTATGAGATGTCTGGACCTGATGTCACTTGTCCCCAGCTTTGATGGTTCAGTTCAGTTCAGCCACTCAGTTGTGTCCAACCCTTTGTGACTCCATGAATCGCAGCACACCAGGCCTCCTTGTCCAACACCAGCT
>SJYC01076961.1:0-22671 GCA_006408675.1 Madoqua kirkii
ATTTATTTATTTTTGACTCTCAGATCTTCATTGAGTCATGCAGGATCTTTCGCTGAGGCCTGAGGGTGCAGAGATTGCTGCTTATGGGCTTAGTTGCCTCACAGCATGTGGGATCTTAGTCCCCAGACTGGGGATCGAACCTGCGCCCTCTGCATTGTAAGGCAGAGTCTTAATCAATGGACCACAAGGGATGTCCCCAGATGGCATGCTTCTTTTACTGGGTATTTCAAGGTGATAACTGATTTAAAACAATCAGAACTCATCCTATATTTATTAATTATGGTTGTATATACATGCATTTAGGAAAAAAAACACTAAGTTAAATAGAATTAACTATAGAGTAACTATCAATCATACAAGCTAATATTTTGGTTTCTTGAGTGTGTATAAAAAGGTTGGCATTTGTGCCTTTACTAGTTATTAATATAATGACAAGTATAGACTTCTAGATTTATCTGTGGAAAACAGGAAAAAGCAGGAATATTTGCACCTATTATATTAGTGCTTGTAACAGAGATGATATATTGATAACTTTGACTTTTATGCTATAAAGACCTGTCAAATGAGTTAATCTATTGATTTGTGAGCAAGGTTTTTAAGAGATAAAATAAGAAACTTATTAGGCATAATTTTACTAAAATAACAATGAGTATAGAAACAGTTATCTTTAGTGTGTTCCATGTGTAAGGCAAAGATGTAAGTCACATATATTTTCTCTAATTTCTCACTCATGCTTCAGCATAAATATTAGGCTCATTTAAGATAAAAGTAAGTCAAAGCTCAGAAAAGCCAAGTCACTTGCCTAAGACTGCACTACTCTAGGGAAGCCAAGATGTTGCCATGTCTTGACTTCAGAGCCAATCTTCTTCTAGCAGACTAGTATAGTGCTATAGCAATCGTCAGTGCTCCTCAACTGACACCATCATAAAAAATTAAGGAACAACAAGCAAAAAAAAATGCTGTTTAGTGAGATCTTCTAATTTAATGGAAGAATAAAATGAAATACTTGAAATTAAATAAAAAAAAGTCTGCATGACTGGTTCATGGAAGATATAAAACTCTTCCAAGAAAAAGAGTCAGTCTCTCTAGATTCACAGTCCAAAGCCCGTCCTTGCCCTCTCTCACCTAAGCATGTACAAATCCTAGCTGATTTCCTAACAATTTAACCTGGGTCTACTTTAATTCTGGGTTTCCTTCAATGGTTCACTTTTCTCATTCCAAGAATCCTAAGGCTGGAGAGAATAGACGGAAAGACTCTGATACTGGCGAAGTGAGAGAGAAACTGAAGGGAGAGCACAGAGATTTTCGTTCTGGAGCAGCGCTTGGACAAACACTCAGCCCTTGAGGTTCACATCTTCTCTAGGAGTCAAGAAGAGATACTGCTCTTACCTAAGGCCTAGGGTTATCATGGAGACCAAGTAAGGTAATGAATGAGAAAGTGCTTTGCAAGTTATGAAACACAGTGTGAGCTGTAATACTCCAAAGTGTAGGACACAGTGAAGATCAGATGAGAAATTCTGGAGACATATGCTGTGCCCCCGTCTCAACCCCCCAGTCATTCTCTTGTCCACTATAATTTTAGCAAATCTCTGGTTGGCATCTCAAGTATACCTGCTGTATCAATCTCCTTTTTTATTATTTTTGCTTCAACATTATCTCTAAGGTCTCTAGGGCTCCTTATTCCAGGAACAGATGCAGCCTGGGAATATAGGAGTGGTCACTGCCCATACTTGTAAAGGACAGAATTGAAAGAAAAATGTTTCCACTTCCCATGCTTACAGAGGCAATTCTGAGTCACTTTCTAGACGATTCTTCAGATGCTCCTGCAGGGTTGGGCCCCAGCTGCTCTCCCCAGTGTCCAGCTCAACACCTCAGGCTTTATTGACTGTTCTTCTTCCACTATCTTACGTTCTCTCCCTATCTCTACTTCATAGCAGTTCCTACCCCATGATGGTTAATTTTATGTGTCGACTTTCCTGGGCCACAACATATACAGCTGACTAACTAAATGTTATTTATGGCTGTGTCTGTAAGGTTTTCTGAATGAGGTTAATATTTGAATCAGCAGTTTGGGTAAAGCAGATTGCCTTCCACAAGTGGATGGACATCATATGATCTGCGGAAAGCTTGAGTGAAATGAAAGCTCAAGTAAAAGAAAAAAAAAAAGAAAGAAAAATCTCTCTGCCCGATTGTCTTCAAGCAGGTACATTGGTGCTCTCCCATCTTTGGACTTGGACTCAGAATGGAATTTATACCATCATACCATTTTTACCATTTATACCAACTCTTCTGGTTGTCCAAATGCTGACTGCAGATCTTGGGTTTCTCAGCCTCCATAATCAAGTGAGCCAAGTCTCAGTCCCTTACAGTAAATTCATATCTGTCTGTCTATCTATCTATCTAGTCTATGTAATTTATCTATCTAATCTACTCCAGTTTATCTAGCTAATCTATCTATTAATCTATCATCTCCCATCGGTTCTGTTTCTCTGGACACCTGAGACTAATCCATGTCCCAAATCCAGCACCTGCATTCAGATGACTGTCTCAGGCATTGCTTTTAGGAGGGCTTCTCTCATAGCTCAGCTGGTAAATGCAGGAGACCACTGGCAATGCAGGAGACCCTGGTTTGATTCTAGGTCAGGAAGATCCCCTGGAAAAAGGATAGGCTACCTACTCCAGTATTCTTGAGGTTCCCCTTTGACTTAGCTGGTAAAGAATTTGCCTGCAATGGGGGAATACCTGGGTTTGATCCCTGGATTGGGAAGATCCCATGGAGAAGTGAAAGATGTAACTCCAGTATTCTGGCCTGGAGAATTCCATGGACTGTATAACCCATGGGGCCACCAAGAATCAAGCATGACTGAGTGACTTTCACTTTCACTTTAGGGAGATTTTGAATCAAGGCAGGTGAGCTGATTTTTAAACCTTTCTATTTGATCAACTGATTCTTTCATTTCTGCAAAATTTACAGAACTTCTACCATGTGACAGGGACTGTGCTTGGTATAGGAAATATGAAGGGCTCCTGACCGTGAGGAATTTGTGGACCAGTGAGGGTGATGGACATGGAAATGGATGACTGCAATGTGAGGAAGTGAGGGACTAGGTGAGCATTCCTGTATCCTGCCTCCTCTCTCCATCTCAGCATCCATGTTTGGCTGCAGCTCCATTGATTGAATTTCTGGTCATGATTCCTC
Organism: Madoqua kirkii; assembly: GCA_006408675.1. NCBI lineage: Eukaryota > Metazoa > Chordata > Mammalia > Artiodactyla > Bovidae > Madoqua > Madoqua kirkii. The sequence continues at coordinate 3,200 of SJYC01076961.1, forward strand.
AGTATAGACCCCTCCCCCAGGCTTGGCACAGACTCGCAGCCAAGACGTCTCCCATAGCGACATTTCTGGGCTTGTGCAGTGATGCAATGACAGCTGTGAAGAATGCTCCATCCCAGAAAGGTCAGCGAACAGCGTAATCCACAGACTAGCAGCCACTCTGCACAAGCCCATACCTGAAACATGGATTTTAACTTTTAGGTTTTGCCTGGGGCTAGCAGCGATGGGGGAAGTTCGAGGTGGGATTCGTTATACCACCATACCAGACTCTGCCTTCTGCCTGCCAGTCTCCATAAAAGCTGCATCTGGTGATTTGTACCTGGGTTTATAGGGCAACAGATGCCTTATTAAAAATGGCAGTGCTGCAGCTCAAACTACACCAGATGCAGGAGAGAGGAGCCTGCAAGTACAACCTCACATCGTCCCCCGTTAGTCCAGAGAATCTAGCTGCTGGAGCTCCAGTCTCTCTAAGGCAGCAAATCCCTTTTCCTTTGGCCCTTTCACAAGTTAAATTGCTGCTCTAAACCAGACTCTTTGCTGGTGCAGAAGATCTGAAGCCCAAGGCAACACAGTGTTGCCACACACCCTGGTCTTGCTCTCTGAACACTTTCTCAGGCAGACGGTAGGTAAATGGTTTAGACAGGCATAGCCGTGTTTGAAGCCCATCTCTAGCTTCTGAGTATGAGCATGCAGCTTCATCTCTCTGATTTTCCAATTCTTCATCTTAAAATGGGAGACAGCCTTAAGCAACATTTCTTCTGTTTCTCTACCGCTGCTTCCAAGAAATGGTATTAGGTAGTGAGATAGAGGTGCTGACTCGAGCTACCACCGCAATCATACTACAATCATATCACCGTACCACTGAAACGGTACATGTACACCTTTCATTTGGCCAGTGTTCTATGTCAGGGAACAGTAAATCTATATGTTGATTTTTTTAATTTTATTTTTTAATTAGTTTTTATTGGAGTATAGTTGATTTGGGTTTCCCTGGTGGCTCAGTGGGAAAGAATCCATCTGCCAGTTCAGAAGACACAGGAGACCTGGGTTCGATCTTGGGGTCAGGAAGATCCCCTGAAGGAAAGACATGGCAACCCATTCCAGTATTCTTGGTTGAAGAATCCCACAGACAGAGGAGCCTAGTGGGCTACAGTCCGTAGGGTCACAAATTCAGACATAACTTAATGACTGAACAGCAACAATAAACAGTTGATTTACAGTGTGTGTTAGTTTCTGCTATATAGCAAAATGAATGTATATGAAGCGTATACATACATCTATGCTTTTCTGGATTTTTTCCTATATAAGTCATTATAGAGCATTGAGTAGAGGTCCCTGTTCCATACAATAGGTTCTTATTAGTTATCTATTTTAGATGTGTGAAGTGTGTGAAAGTTGCTCAATTGTGTCTGATTCTTTGTGACTCCATGGACTATACTGGCCAGAATACCGGAGTGGGTAGCCTTTCCCTTCTCCAGGTATCTTCCCAACCCAGGGATCGAACCCAGATCTCTCACATTGCAGCCAGATTCTTTACCAGCTGAGCCACAGAGGAAGCCCATTTTAGATGTAATAGCCTATAAAAAGGTTTTACCAAGTAGCTCAGTGGTAAAGAATCCTCTTGCCAGTTCAGGAGACCCTAGAGACCTGGGTTTTATCCCTGGGTTGGAAAGACCCCCTCGAGGAAGGAAATGACAGTTCACTCCAGTATACGTGCCTGGGAAATCCCATGGATAGAATAGCCTGGCAGGCTACAGAGAGGTCACAGAGAGCTGGATGCAAGTGAGGATGAGCATGAGTGTGTAAAAAAGGGAAAAAAAAGAGAGAGAGAGAGAGAGGGAGAGAATAACAGTGTATGTGTTTGGGGCAGTTGTGGAACAGCCTCCAGGAAGGGCTGATGCCTTAAGGGTATAAAAGAGGAAGGGAAAATGCACCTCTGCTTCCTTCCTTGACCCCGTGAGCTGTTCAGAGCCTTTCTCTGTGGTCCATCCAGGGCTTCACTGACACATCTGTAATGTTCCTCTCTGCCCCTTCCATGCCAGACTATGCCCTTCAACAGCAATTGTGTCATTAAACCACTCTGAGTCTCAGTTTCTCATCTATAAACTGGGCTTGAAATAAAACCACCAGGCCTGTCGATCCCATTGAATGTAACGAGGCAACAGTAGTGCCCATACTTTGCATATGATGAGTCCCTCTACATGGCTGCTCATTACCCATTTTCCTAGGTTGTAAGTATAGTCGCCTTCTCCTATCTAATAACATATTTTTGGATATTTTATATATGCTATTTTAAAATGTTCTATTCATATTATAAAATCAATGCGTCCTCTTTGTATTACATTTAAAAACTTATAAAAAAAAGTTGAGAAGAAAATAAAAGTCACCCTTCACCCCACTCTACACATCTCAACCTGTTAATAGTGTGGTATATTTCCTTGCATGATCTCTGCACATTTTGATTTGATCTGGCTTGGTTTTGAAGTTGAACAATCTGATCAACAGCTGAGAGAATAGGAAGAGCCAAGTCAGAGGAGGCAAGTGAGTCAACACATATCTTCAGATTTTTAGTAAAGTGTAACTGATACTTACATTTGGGTCCTTGATCTGAATATTAAAGGAGGAAAACCCAAAGGGGAGAAACATATGTTCTCCGTCCTCAAAGTGTTTTTAAACAAATAGGAGCAGGGCTCCATGGCTTCCAGCTCAAGTGTCTAAATAATCACTTCACTAGGTACAAGCTTACTGGTCCAAACAGAGGCTGGGACAAAAGAGAGCTTAACAGCACTGGAGGATGGAGAGAGAGAGAGAGAGAGAGAGAGAGAGAGAGAGAGAGAGACTCCGTCCTCAAAGTGTTTTTAAACAAATAGGAGCAGGGCTCCATGGCTTCCAGCTCAAGTGTCTAAATAATCACTTCACTAGGTACAAGCTTACTGGTCCAAACAGAGGCTGGGACAAAAGAGAGCTTAACAGCACTGGAGGATGGAGAGAGAGAGAGAGAGAGAGATTTCTTTCTGGGACTTCTAGGGACCACAGTAAGAAATCACACAGGGCCTCAGGGCTAAGGAAGAGAATGTCCATCAACAGGAAGATTCACAGAAAATAAATAAAGTGGTTGAGATAAGAAAAGCCTCTGGAGTAGCCTTGGAGGGAGTATTCAAGGCCAAGGACGTGTGAAGCAGAGATTGCCTCCAGAGGCCTTGGGAGCCCATGGATTTGAACATTCCTATCTTCCCCTTAACTCAGGGGCCTTAACCTGAGGTTCAAGAAACTTCCAAGCCACAAACCACAGTAGAATATAAAAACTGTGACTTGGTTACTAACAGAAATCACAGAACTTTTCATCACATTGAATTTGTTTTAAAATTAAAATTGTAAAACATCACTGATGTTCTATTACAGGAATTATCAAGTCAATTACTAGATGGTATTATTTAATATATTAATAAAGACATATTATTATACTATGTCACAGTTTCATTGTTAATGGTGTTTTGATATTTGGAATCTAATTATTGATTTCCCTTTTCATGCAGTAGAACTATTATTCTTAGAGTTCAAGAATAATTATAGTTTAGAAGAGGTCTATGAGATAGAAAGGTGAAGAGAATAGACCCTCTCCTTCAGGGTCTACAGGGGACTTGGAGAGAGGCTCACAGGAGATTCCAGAGGCAAAACTGAAGAACCCAGCTGCCTTTGGTTCCAAGAAACAGAAAATTGGACTTTGACTTAGCAACAAGAGTACATATTACCTCAAATAATTTTAAATGCAGAGGTAAGACTGGCTTTGAACTGGGTTAGTTCAGTAGATCACAAATGACATGAGTGGCCTCAGTTCTATGCATGTCTCCACCCTGCCATCCACAGCTCCAGCTTGGTGACAGGGTGGTCCTCTCATAACTACTACCTGGACTACAGGAGCAGTTAAACTATTTGCATTGCTATAATTTATACCTATCAGGAAGCAGAAACCCTTATTCTGCTATTCTTGTAAGAAAAGTATTAAAACCCTCTAGCAGCTCCTCTTGATGACATATTGACGAAGATTTAGTCATATATCCATTAATCCACAGCTCCAGCTTGGTGACAGGGTGGTCCTCTCATAACTACTACCTGGACTACAGGAGCAGTTAAACTATTTGCATTGCTATAATTTATACCTATCAGGAAGCAGAAACCCTTATTCTGCTATTCTTGTAAGAAAAGTATTAAAACCCTCTAGCAGCTCCTCTTGATGACATATTGACGAAGATTTAGTCATATATCCATTTGTTAATTAATAATAAGGCAGAAAGTGAGGAGGCGCTAAACAGCCTCTTGATGAAAGAGGAGAGCGAAAAAGTTGGCTTAAAGCTCAACATTCAGAAAACGAAGATCATGGCATCTAGTCCCATCACTTCATGGGAAATAGATGGGGAAACAGTGGAAACAAAGTCAGACTTTATTTTGGGGGGGCTCCAAAATCACTGCAGATGGTGACTGCAGCCATGAAATTAAAACACGCTTACTCCTTGGAAGAAAAGTTATGACCAACCTAGACAGCATATTGAAAAGCAGAGACATTACTTTGCCGACTAAGGTCCATCTAGTCAAGGCTATGGTTTTTCCAGTGGTCATGTATGGATGTGAGAGTTGGACTGTGAAGAAAGGTGAGCACCGAAGAGCTGATGCTTTTGAACTATGGTGTTGGAGAAGACTCTTGAGAGTCCCTTGGACTGCAAGGAGATCCAACAGTCCATTCTGAAGGAGATCAACCCTGAGATTTCTTTGGAAGGAATGATGGTAAACCTGAAACTCCAGTACTTTGGCCACCTCATGCGAAGAGTTGACTCATTGGAAAAGACTCTGATGCTGGGAGGGATTGGGGGCAGGAGGAGAAGGGGACGACCGAGGATGAGATGGCTGGATGGCATCACGGACTCAATGAACATGAGTCTGAGTGAACTCCGGGAGATGGTGATGGACAGGGAGGCCTGGCGTGCTGCGGTTCATGGGGTCACAGAGAGTCGGACACGACTGAGCGACTGAGCTGAAAATGATGTGATGAGCAGAAATGGCTCGGGCTTGTTAGAGAAGCCCGCCCCTGCACCCTCAGGTCAAGAGCCTGCTCCCGATGATGCATATCGTGGTTAAACTGGGAGGAGAGAGAGGAATGAATCTTGCGTGGTCCATCATGTGACCTCCATGCTTTTCAATCATCCTGTTCTTAGTCTACATGTTAGCATGTTGGAGATGGTGGATTCTGTTTTTAAACATCTGCTATAGCAGCCTGCTAAAAATCTTTGTATGCAGAAGCATTAGGAAGGGTGGATGAGCAGGTGTTAAGCGTAGCCTCAGAGAAGTGATGTGTGATAGTCTTCTCAGAGGAGCAGTAAAGGTTCACGCAGCCTTCCAATTCATGTATTGAAAATTGATTAGAGGTAACCAGAAACTTGGAAAATTCCAAATGTCAAGGCCACTGCTGAAGCTCCAATATTTTGGTCACTTGATGAGAAGAACCGACACATTGGAAAAGATCCTGATTATGGGAAAGACTGAAGGCAAGAGGAGAAGGGGACGACAGAGGATGAGATAGTTGGATGGCATCACTGACTCAACGGATGTGAGTTTGAGCAAGCTTCAGGATATGGTGAAAGACACGGAAGCCTGGCATACTGCAGTCCATAGCTTTGCAGAGAGTTGGATATAACTTAGTGACTGAGCAGTAACAAAATAACAGGGCCACTGGACAAGCCCCAAGATAAATATCTCTATCTACCAGCAGACTCCTTCATTTCTTCCAGCATGCCTTACAAATGTTTATCATATTTTATATGCATACCAAGAAAACACAGAGGAGCACTGGCTAGTAGTTGAGAAGGAAGACTTTATGGTAAGATGATTTTAGTTCAAATCTGAGCCCCACTAACTTTGTAGATTCTCTGTATTTTGGTTTCCTCATGCAAGATTGGAATTACAAGCACAGCGATCTCACAGGGTCATGGTGGGTTTTAAATATCGCTGCATGCCACTTATGTTTTATAAGTTTTGGCATGTACAAAGCATTAAGTAAATCTTACCGATTAAAAAAAAAAAATCTCCCTCTAATCTTCCTTCCTCTAACTAGGAAACTAAAACAATACAGGACCTGTTGCCTCAGACATGCCTCTGATTCAAGTGGTGCAATGTTTTAAGTGCTCAAGAGAAATTTTTCAGAACACAATAAAAAATACATGAAATAACCCACTCGGCCTTTTCACTGGTAAGATGGGCAGGTTTGGTGGTTAAGCATAATAAAGTGCAATCAGCTTAAAGTTGAACTTGAGGCCATAATTGCTCTCTTCTGCGCTTGACTCTGTACACATTGCTGCTGTTTAGTCATGAAGTCATGTCTGACTCTTTTGTGACCCCCATGGACTGTAGCCCCCCCACCCGGCTCTCCTGTCCATGGGATTTCTCAGGCAAGAATACTGGAGTGGAATGAAGTGTCATTTCTCTTCTCCAGGGCATCTTCCCGACTGAAGGATCAAACCCAAGTCTCCTGGATTGGCAGATGGGATCTTTACCACTGAGCCACATGAGAAGTCCATATTATATGTTCACATGTCCAAAATAAAGCAAACATACAGACAAAAGCTCCTGCCAACAGAGACCACCCAAGTCATTATGCACATCCTGAATTCTCAGGATCTCCCAGCCAAGTGAGGTATAAAGGAAACTGCATCATCACTCATATCTGCATGGTGATGGGATAGGCTGACTATAGAAAGTCATCCTTCTCCTTGCCTCAGCCCTCTGCACCACAGTCAAAACCAGATCATTACTTGAGCAGCCAGGGGTCTCAAATGTGCTCAAGAGCAATCACTCCTACTTCCTCCTTTGCAGCTTCCATGACAAGTTCTTTCCAAGTCACGGGTCCCCTCACCGCTGCCACCTCATCGGAAAACTGTGCTTTCCTGGTATACTTGGACTCAAAACTATGAGTCTAAGTATCTGGCTGTTGAGGAGCCAAATGACACTCCATCCACTCAAGACCCTGATGTGACAAAGGCCCTTCCTCCATGGTTTATATCACCCTCTGATCCCTGGGTTCTCTGGTGACCTGTGAAAATCACAAGGTCTATATGGTCTCTGCAGATTCCTTTTGCACATCCAGTGTCTATAAGGGACCGGGAACCATGCTTCCTTTCTGTGTCTTTGTCCAAGCTCTTCCCATCCGCATGCACGTGCACACACTCATGTAGGCACACAGATCCATTCTCAGGTTAAAACAGACAGATATTCCCAAAGATAAAATAGATAATTGATGGCTGGAAGGAGTAGCCTGGCCCCCACATCCATCTTCACAGTGTCTCTCCTGCCTAAGAAGCAGCCCCGTTGCTCAGATACAGGTAACTAACTATCCAAACAGTGAGCAAAGGAAGACAAATTAGCAGTTTAAGGAAAAATTCAAAATGGCATTTGCATCAGGCAGCAAGAAAAGTAGCCACCGGAGAAACCATATTGTCTACCTGCTAGGAGTGCTGAGTGTATAAGGAATAAATTGGCAAGTGTTGACAGATTAATGATGGTGGCATCTGCTAGGAACAGGTGGTGCCTCACAGTGATGGTGAAGATGCCCCTGGAATTAGGCAGCATCCCTCCAAACACACTCAGGCCTCTACTTTCAAAGTGTCTGAGATTAGTATGCTACACTCAGTCCTCAAAGAAATGGACTGATTATAGGGTTGACCTTGACACGTTAGTCATTTATTGTCTCTGTTAATTGAATCTTTCTCTATTCCTGTGTTTTCCTATGAGTATCTCAGTATGAGAAAGGACAGATAAGCTGGCCTCTTTTGTATAGCGCACATTTCTGAGGTCATGAAAGAAATGTCAGATGATATGAAATTCCTAAATAATAACCCACAAAGCTCAGGGAAAATCAAAGAAGGTAGTTCCACTGAAAGCAAGGCTGGAAGGCCCTGGACCTTAGGTGATGGCCATGCCCTTGACTAAAATTAACAAACACACAATCACACTGGCCATTTGCAACCCTTTGTTTACTTCTCTCCCTAGACAGTTAGCTTCTAACTTCTTAAAGGAAGAGGGGTAATCTCAAAAGTGTTACTAGATCATGGATTCTGGGCAAGTGCTTCTATTGACTTAATGTGGAAAGAAATGACTCATTTGTCTACCTGAGACATATAAGTAGGTAAGTAAGATACTCAAAACTTTTGGTTTCATTTGGGAAGTGGTAGGGGGTTGTGCAGAGGGTTTAATGTGCATATCTTTAACACCTTTCCAAAGCCTCATTTCCTAGTTGTGATGAGACCTCACAGTTGTTTGCGAAAATCCCAGCATCATCTTCCACCCTGCAGCATCACCACTGATGCCCATCGTGGGGACTCCTGTCCTGCTGAGCACAGCTTCCTGCCCCGGTGGTCACTGCCTTATCCCAACCTGGCCCTGGGGAAGTGAATAAGAGAGCCAACATCTGAACTTACAGAAATATACAGAAACGATGTAATCTCCCTAGGTCTTTGCCTCCTCACCTCTGAAATATAGAAAGTATCAACAGGCAACATTTTCTAAACACTCACTTCATGCAGACGCTCTGCAAGCATTCTGCAAGTGTTTACTCATTTAACCCTGGAAGAGGAAAGGGCAATCCAGTCCAATATTCTTGCCTGTAAAATGCAATGACAGAGGACCCTGGGAGGCTACAGCCAGTGGGTCACAAAAACTTACAAATGAATGAGTTACTCAGCAGCAGCAGCAATATTTATTTAATACCCTTAGAGTTGCAGTAAATACTAAGTAAATTAATTGTTGTAAGAGCTTAGGACATTATTTAGAATTTAGTAGACATGTTTCTTGGAGAAGGCAATGGCACCCTACTCCAGTATTCTTGCCTGGAAAATCCCATGGACAGAGGAGCCTGATAGGCTGCAGTCCACAGGGTCATGAAGAGTCGGACATGACTGAGTGACTTCACTTTCACTTTTCACTTTCGCGTATTGGAGAAGGAAATGATAACCCACTCCAGTGTTCTTGCATGGAGAATCCCAGGGATGAGGCAGCCTAGTGGGCTGCCATCTATGGAGTCTCATGGAGTCGGACACGACTGAAGTTAATTAGCAGCAGCAGCAGCAGCAGCAGTAATGTTTCTATACATGTTTCTGCTAGAACTATTACTATGATTTCTTCAGCTACTTTTTGTTTTTATATTAGTTTATCAGAGTTGCCATAACAAAAACCATAGACGAGGTGACTTATATTTCTGGGCTCCAAAATTACCACAGATGGTGACTGCAGCCATGAAATTAAAAGACGCTTACTCCTTGGAAGAAAAGCTGTGACCAACCTAGACAACATGTTAAAAGGCAGAAACATTATTTTCACAACAAAGGTCTGTCTAGACAAGGCTATGGTTTTTCCAGTAGTCATGTATGGATGTGAGAGTTGGACCATAAAGAAAGCTGAGCACTGAAGAACTGATCCTTTTGAACTGTGGTGTTGGAGAAGACTCTTAAGAGTCCCTTGGTCTGCAAGGAGATCCAACTAGTCCATCCTAAAGGAGATCAGTCCTGGGTGTTCATTGGAAGGACTGATGTTGAAGCTGAAACTTCAGTATTTTGGCCACCTAATGCGAAGATCTGACTCATTTGAAAAGACCCTGATGCTGGGAAAGATTGAGGGCAGGAGGAGAAGGGGATGACAGAGGATGAGATGGTTTGATGGCATCACTGACCCAATGGACACGGGTTTGGGTAGACTCCGGGGTTGGTGATGGACAGGGATGCCCGGCGTGCTGCAGTTCATGGGGTTGAAAAGAGTCAGACACAACTGAGTGACTGAACTGGAACTGGGGGCTAGATGTTCAAGATCAAAATAGCATCAGTGTTGTTTTTCCTGAGGTCTCTCTCCTTATAAATGACCATCTCCTTGTGTCCTCACATGGCCCTGCCTCTGTGCTTGTCTGTGTCCTAATCCCCTCTTCTTATAAGGACACCTGGTATATTAGATTAGGGTCCACTCCTTTGGAGTTATTTTAACTCAGCTACCTCTTTAAAGGCCTGATCTCCAGATACAGGCATGTTTTGAGTTCTTGGGGATTGAGACTTCAATATATAAATTTAGTGGATGCAGAAACAGTTCTGTCCATAGTAGTTATGGGACATGAACTTGTCCCTTAAGTCCCCATTCTGAAACTCTGGAGGTGACTTTACAATAAGCCTTCAGTGAAAGTTGAGATTGAAAAAAAGAGCTAGATGAAGAAAGGAAATATAGAAAACTACTCAAAACTGCAGCTTGGTGTTGCTGGCCCTTAAAAGTTGACTCTACAGGATCCGGACGGTCCACTACCATCTTACCTTTTCCAAATAAAGGCATCCTCTAGCAGGTTGGTGCCAATGGTTATGATTCAGACCAAAGTCTACAAGGTCACAGAGAATAAAGGAAACAATACTTTTTCATGCTATTCTAAGGTCATCTTCTGTAGTTCTAATTTCTTGAGTCAGGATATACAATTTCCCAGGATGAATGTCCATTTTCTTGAAGAAAAGTCAATCCATTTTCATGGTTTTGTTCTTTGGCCCTGAAGGTGTAATAAAATTTAATAGGTCATTTTGAATGATTCATTAATTAAAAGACACTGCTAGTGTGAAATGTGATTTAACATTTATTTTATATTCCAAGAGACAATATAAATTTTACATTTTTTTGTACTTTCTATGTGCAATTTTTGTTCATGATTATCATCCTATCCTTAACAATATTTTGAGTCACATTTATATATTTTGAGTTGCAGTTCTTATTTTAAATAGAATTTCAAATACACAGTGGTTTTATTATTTTTCTCTCTTATTCGTTTTCTAACCTAAGTTCACTTTTTAACTTTTTTCTGTAGCATCATCAGTTTCTTTTCCCTTTGATCTCTAAGGTTTATCCTTTGAAATTTTCCTTTTTTTCAAGAAACTATTTTCAGTTGATTCTGCTATCTGATTCTTTGCCATTTTCTAAAATAATTCTGATAAAGTTTAGCAATTTTGCTTATATTCCTTTCACCAACATTTTTTTTAAAAACTTCAGAGTCTGCATAAGTCCTGAGCCACTTCTTTCTCTCTTTTCTTAAATTTAATTTTTCTTTTTTTTTACTTTACAATATTGTATTGGTTTTGCCATACATCAACATGAATCTGCCAAGGGTGTACACGTGTCTATTATGTATGTTTGAAATCTGGAGAGAGCAGTTTCTTCAGAGACAGTTACTGGCTCCCAGCAATTGGGAAGATAAGCAGAACAGAAAGGGCGGAGAGAGTCAACACCGTACAGTTGGATTAGTGGTCTCAGTTGCTCCTCAGTCAGTGTCCTGTGCCTGAAGGCATGCATTCACCTGGTCTGAGTATTCAAGGAGTTTGAATGCTCACCGTAAAGTTCTGGGAATCTGAGGTTCTCCATGCTGTTAGCTGCTTTTCTTCCCTCTTCCTGATTGCCCCAGGTGACTGCTTTGATAATATTACTGGCAATAATGTGGCATATCTTCATGGTCCTTTTTGCTCTATCTCTAAAACGAATCTGTGGTCTCTATGAGGATCTATTGTCTCCTATCTGTACAACTCTCTTATACACCTTCATCATTAAAAGATCTGAAGTTGAGTCTTTCAACACTGTGCCAATTATTTTAGAGAGCTGTGCTCTGCTTAATCACTCAGTTGTGTCCGACTCTTTGTGACCCCATGGACTGCAGCCCGCCAGGCTCCTCTGTCCGTGGGATTTTCCAGGCAAGAATACTGGAGAGGATGGCCATGTCCTCCTCCAGGGGATCGTCCCAGCCCAGGGACTGAGCCCAGGTCTCCCGCATTACAGGTTGAGTCTTTATAGTTTGAGTCACCAGGGAAGGCCATATATCTATCCATAAATTTGAAGAGGCTTTTATTATCCTAATTTTAAAATAGATTATTTCTGACATTCTTTATATTTTTGTAATTGGTTACGTGGCTTCTTCCCCCTTTGTGTTTTTAAAGGTGATATTTATATTTTAAAGGTGATATTATATTTTCATTTATTTATTCTTCCTAAAATTTTTGATGGGTTTTCAGAGAGACCATGAATATAAAAGTTTAATTACATCAATAACTACTCTTTTTATATATAATTTTTTGTTTTAAGACCTTTCCCCCAATATGTTGTTTCTATTGATGTGTTTATGCAATGTGATAGTTCTACCACTTAAGATATTAACATATTTATAACAATAGCTTTATAAATAATAATACAGATATGGAAAAATCAATGGCTAAGTTTTATTTAAAGAGAGCCAAAAGAAGGCACTATTTTTTCCTAGTCACTCTTCCAGGATAAGATGAAAACTACAAAATTCATGAAAGCTGGAGCTTTGTTTTATTACTTCCCATAAAGCACTGCTTATGCTGGTACACGGAACACAGTAAATCTTAGCAAGCTTAGGGTGAACGAATGAATGAATGAAATCCATGTTTATGAGTCCTTCAGCATCTTCATAATCTCACCTCTGCTTTGATTACAAACAATCTCTCAAAGAAAAAGAGCAAATAAAGTTCATATGGGAAAATATGGATTGCAAGCAGATTCTTCACTGACTGAGCTATAAGGGAAGCCCTGTATACACTCTTAGGTTAATCTAAAATCACACAGGAACAAAACGGTCTCCAAAGTCCACATTCTGCTGAAAAATATCCGAAGTCACCAGGGAAGGCCATATATCTATCCATAAATTTGAAGAGGCTTTTATTATCCTAATTTTAAAATAGATTATTTCTGACATTCTTTATATTTTTGTAATTGGTTACGTGGCTTCTTCCCCCTTTGTGTTTTTAAAGGTGATATTTATATTTTAAAGGTGATATTATATTTTCATTTATTTATTCTTCCTAAAATTTTTGATGGGTTTTCAGAGAGACCATGAATATAAAAGTTTAATTACATCAATAACTACTCTTTTTATATATAATTTTTTGTTTTAAGACCTTTCCCCCAATATGTTGTTTCTATTGATGTGTTTATGCAATGTGATAGTTCTACCACTTAAGATATTAACATATTTATAACAATAGCTTTATAAATAATAATACAGATATGGAAAAATCAATGGCTAAGTTTTATTTAAAGAGAGCCAAAAGAAGGCACTATTTTTTCCTAGTCACTCTTCCAGGATAAGATGAAAACTACAAAATTCATGAAAGCTGGAGCTTTGTTTTATTACTTCCCATAAAGCACTGCTTATGCTGGTACACGGAACACAGTAAATCTTAGCAAGCTTAGGGTGAACGAATGAATGAATGAAATCCATGTTTATGAGTCCTTCAGCATCTTCATAATCTCACCTCTGCTTTGATTACAAACAATCTCTCAAAGAAAAAGAGCAAATAAAGTTCATATGGGAAAATATGGATTGCAAGCAGATTCTTCACTGACTGAGCTATAAGGGAAGCCCTGTATACACTCTTAGGTTAATCTAAAATCCACAGGAACAAAACGGTCTCCAAAGTCCACATTCTGCTGAAAAATATCCGATATATATGACCAATGAGGACACACCCTCTGATTCTGGAATGACCATGTTACTTTTGACTTCAGTATCTCTCCTCTAGCTCTGTGCCCAGGGTACGAATTTTTCAACTTTTTCATAACCAAAAGGAAAAAGGTCTCTTTTCTTTCTTTTCCCCCAGAACAAATAAAATGTTTGTTCCAAAGTTCAACTTAATTTATTACCAATTAGAGGGCAGAAACTGCTTGCCATTTTTAGGTGACAATTTTTTTCAACTTCTATTCCCCTTAAAGGTAAAGAAAATAATTGCAGCACAGGTATCTTATCACAAGTAATTTGAAAACAAATACCCATTGGGACTGGAGTTAGTGTAGGTGTTAATAACTGGAGGAATGGTAATTAAAATGTGTAGACTGTGTACTGTGGAAAACTGTATAGCAATTAGCAGCTATAGGCCAGATGTGTCTATGAAAAATGGCAATGCCTTCACAACTTAATGCTGACTGAGAAAAGAAGACAACATAAATTTGATAACATAATGCTGTATAATGTAAGCTAGATAGTCACAACTAAAGAATCCATATTTTATATAAACTATAAACAAGTAAAAGGACAGAAGTCAAAGACACTAGAATAGTTGCTTTTGGAAGAGGGAGGAAATAAAAATGGAAGATGGGGATGTGATGTAATAAATATATACATACACAGATGAATAAATGCATACAATTAGACAGGTCCCTTGCAGACATCAATTATAATTTTGAACTATGAAAGGCTCAACCTAATGCAACACGAGATTAAAAACATGCAAATTTGTAAGACATGAAAAGGAGTATGAATTTGACATGAGTTTGAGTGAACTCTGGGGGTTGGTGATGGACAGGGAGGTCTGGCTTGCTGCTGTCCACAGGGTCACAAAGAGTCAGACATGACTGAGCGACTGAACTGAACTGAACTGAGCTGAAAAAGGAGTATGATGAAATCTCACTGGATCAAGGCTGCAAATAAAGAATCTATTATATTAAATAGGAAATATGTTGTGGTTATGAAGAAGAAACAAAGACTAAAAATAGCCTCAAAGATTATACCTAGAACAGAATAAACCCACACATCCAATTAATCAATTAATTAATTTTTGGTCAATTAATTTTTGACAAAGGAGGTAAGCATGTACAATGAAGAAAAGACAGTCTCTTCAGTAGATGGCCAACCTACAGATTGGGAGAAAATAAAAAAAAATACATATAAATGGTATCTAATCAAATTTATGAGCTTTTTCACGGCAAAGAAAATCATAAGGAAAACAAAAAGGCAACCTGCAGATTGGGAGAAAATATGTGCAAATGATGGGACCAACAAGGGCTCAACTTCCAAAATATACAAATAGCTCACACAACTCAATAACATCAACAACAACAACAAAAAAACATAAAACTCAATTAAAAAAAAAGGACAGAAAACCTAGATAGATGTTTCTCCAAAGAAAATGGCAAACAGATATATAAAAAGTTGCTCAGTGTTGCTGATTATCATAGAAATGCATACCAAAACGACAATGTGGTGTAATCTCATATTGCTCAGAATCAGTTCAGTTCAGTCACTCCGCTGAGTCCGACTCTTTGTGACCCCCATGGAGTGCATCATGTCAGGGTTTCCTGTCCATCACCAGCTCCTAGAACTTGCTCAAACTCACGCCCATTGAGTCGGTGATGCCATCCAACCATCTCATTCTCTGTCGCTCCTTCTCCTTGGTCAGAATGGCCATCATCAAAAAGTTTAAAACCGAAGAATACTGGGGAGGGTCTGGAGAAAAGGAAATCCTCCTACACTGTTAGTGGAAGTGTCAGTTGGTGCAGCTACTATGGAAAACAGCACTGGGTTTCCTTAAACAACTAAAAAGGGAGTTATCATATAATTCAGCAATCACACTCCAGGTGTATATCTGGATAAAATATCTATTTGAAAGGATACATGCCCCTCATAATGTTTTCAAAATATTAATATAAAAAGATACGTGCATATATTTATGATAGACAAGACATGGAAGCCGACTAAACATCCATCAACAGATCAATGGGCAAAGACGATATGGTGTATACACACAGTGGAATGCTACTTAGCCGACAAAAGAATGAAATAATATCATTTCAGCAATGTGGATGGATGTAGAAATTACCATACTAAGTGGAAAAAAGTCAAAAAGAGGAAGACAAATGCCATATGATATCTTACATGTGAAATATAAAATATAACACAAATGAGCTTATTTAGGAAACAGAAACAGACTCACAGACATAGAAAACAACTTTATGGTTACCAAAAGGGGGAGATAAATTAGGAGTTTGAAGTTAACATATACACACTACTATTTGTAAAATAGATAAACGACAAGGTCTTACTATATAGCACTGGGAACTATATTGAATATCATATAATAGTCTGTAATGGAAAAGAATATGATAAAGAAGGTATATAGATGAAAACTGCATTACACCAGATACCCAAACAACATCGTAAGTCAAGTATACGTTAATACAAAAAAATATACCTAGAGAAATGTATAAAAAGAAACACAAGTAAACTACTCATTCTATCTCAATTCTCCTGTGGTTTTCTACATTAAAATGAGCGACGTGGATGTCGGTGTTGTTCTAAATAGATGTGCAGTGCTAGGATATAAGAGAAAGTTATGAGCGGTGTGGGCAGAAATGCAAGCAGAATGGTGGTCACTGAGAAACTCAGGAGAAATTGCTGGGGAGTCCCGGCTTTATCTCTTGGGATGTTGAGGCAGGACTGCAGCCTTGAAGAGAAATAAGAGCAACGGATGGTGTCCAGACAGGGGTATGCAGGGCCTCAGGACCAGAAAATGAAGTAGCAGGTAAGGAAGGACCGCAGGGGCCACCTGCAACCACAGTGGCCAGTTATGGGGCTGAGGTTTCATAATATTTGTATATCAGAGGCAGGCAGCAAACGGCAATTTTTTTCAAATTTCTGACTGCTAAGAATTGTATATAACTTAATAAAAACAATATTTTATTTACTTTTATTACATGGTAATTAATATCAGAGTGGCAGAGTAATATCTGTTTATCATAGTAATTCTGAAAATAAAGAAAATCAGACAGAAGGAGAAAATTGTTCATAATCCCATGAACCACTATCATTCAATTCTTTCTGGTCTTTCCAAATACAACGGTATTTTTGTAACCCTGGTATGCATAACTATAATTTCACTCAAATGTTCTTATTTTCCTAATTTAACATCAAAATTTAACAAATTTGTGAATTAACAGTATACACTTCACATACACATCTATTTTAAAGTCTGAAAAATGTTACGTTGAGGCAGATTAACCAAAACGGATTCTCATCTTATGGTCTCTATTTTCCACTCTTCATCAGATAAAATAATGACTATTCTCTCTACTTAGTGTTTATTTTTCCATATTTCAGAATATTTTCACAGGAAAATTTCCCTGAAATACCATTACAAAGAACAAAAAAAGTGAAAACATGTAACTCGATGTAACTATCACAGGGATTAGAAAGAATATATGTTGAAAATACCATTTTTAGATATCTCTAGGAGTCCTTTTTCAGGTAGATTTTTTCTCTTTGGCTAAATGAGATTTAACAAATCCAGAAGTCTCCTATTTTCATAACATGACAACTTCATGATTCTGACAAATCTGCTTTATGTCTTACCCAGGATCTGCACACTTAACTTTTCCAGGATGTACCCAAACTTGGTGACCCTTGATTAAAAGATAATTTGATGAACATGAAATAGAAATATGTATACCAACTTTTAATACTTGACAAAAAAAAAATTGTTAGTGTATCTAGGTTACCAACAGCCAACAACTTTTGGTAGAAAAAAATACAGAGAAAAATAAATGAATCTTAAGGAATCTGGGACTTTAACACATTCTGCATCTAGGAACCATTTTCCCTAATTATGCTTCCTCTTCTCACCTAGCCTGATGCAATCCCAGCATAGGGAGGAGTATGTCTAGAGATCTATGTGAGTCCTCCTCTTCCACTGTGGAATGGTCTTTTCTGCCTTAATCTTTTGGTCTCAATTTGGTCAGGCAGGGGAGACATGGGCCTCTACTCAGTCAAATGAGGCCCTGCCCTATATTTCTAAATTTAAGCCTCAGAGTCACAGTGTTCCCTTGGATGATGAAGCCCTTTGTGTTGGGAGCTGTCTATGGTCCTGTCTGTAGTGAGGGATAGTGGATAGAATAATAGGAAAAACCCGGAGGCAGAGGAGCAGCTCTAATGGTTTTTAAGCTTTCAATTCGGGATGTTCTGTAAGTCTACCTGCTTCTTTCTCCTTTTGTAGCTTCACTTTCCTTCAGGGAACCTCAATATCCACGAAGAATTTCCCTTCTATTCGTAAGGTAATTTGAGTTGGATTTTGATCACATTATAGCTAAAGTAACCCTAATCGATGCATAAATAAATTTCCTTCCTAAAGGACAGTGATGATACCTGTGTGTTTTGTCAAAGAAGAATCAGTAAATTAAGGTGGTGTGGAGTGTGGGAGTACTAAGATTTGATTTTTCTCTGATTTTATTGAGATATAATGGGGCATAAAACATTACAGGTTTCAGGTGTACAGCATAATGATTTCATATATGTGTGTACTGTGAAATGGTTACCCAAATAAGTTTAGATATTACCCATTATTTCACACAGTAGCATACTTTTCTTGAGATGAGACCTTTTAAATTCTCTCTTAACAGCTTTCAAGCACACAACACAGTATTGTTGACCATAGTTACATGCTGCTCATTTCATGTCCACAACGTATTTATCTTGTAACTAGAAGTCTCTGTCCTCTGACCACCTTTACCCATGTCTCCCACCTCTTACCACCTACCCCTGGCAATCACTGATGTGTTCTCCATTACTAAGAGTTTCTTTCTTTCTTTTTGGTTTCACATGTAAGTGAGATTAATACAGTGTTTTTTCCTTTCTGAGTTGTTTCACTTGGATCATATCCTCAAGGTCTGTCCATGGTGATGCAAGTGACAGAATTTCTTCTTTTTTTTCCTGGCTAAATAATAGTCCACTGTGTAAACAGAGAGAGAAAGAGACACAGAGATAAATAGATAACACTTTCCTCATAATATTTTTTCTTCTTTTGCAGCTTAACACGTGATCTACCCTAGAGAATGTTCCATGTGCATTTGAAAAAAAAAAATGTGTGTTCTGTGGTTTTGGGGTAGAATGTTCTGTTTATATTTATTAAGTTTACCTGTTGGAATATATCACTTAAAACTACTGTTCCCTTATTTTTTCTGTTGGGATGATCTGTACCTTGATGTGAGTGAGGTATTAAAGTCCTCTGTGTTTACTGTATTATTGTTAATGTCTTCCTTAATATCTGCTAATATTTGTTTTACATATTTAGCTGTTCCTATGTTTGGTGCATAAATATTTCCAAAGACTATATCTTCTCTTCAGATTGACCCCTTCATCACTGAGTAAAACTCCATTTTTTTTTATATATCACTTAAAACTACTGTTCCCTTATTTTTTCTGTTGGGATGATCTGTACCTTGATGTGAGTGAGGTATTAAAGTCCTCTGTGTTTACTGTATTATTGTTAATGTCTTCCTTAATATCTGCTAATATTTGTTTTACATATTTAGCTGTTCCTATGTTTGGTGCATAAATATTTCCAAAGACTATATCTTCTCTTCAGATTGACCCCTTCATCACTGAGTAAAACTCCATTTTTTTTTTCAATCTTTGTTAGAAAGTCTATTTTGTCTGAATATCACTACTTAATCTTTCTTTTCATTCCCATTTTCATAGAATAAATTTTTCTATCCTTTCATTTTATGTCTTTAGATCTGAAGTGAGTACCCTGTAGGCAGCATATAGATGGGTCTTAATTTTTTACTCATTCAGCCACTATATGTCTTTTGATTAGAGCAGTTAGTTCGTTTGCGTTTAAAGGGATCATTGGTAGATG
>SJYC01076970.1:0-38284 GCA_006408675.1 Madoqua kirkii
TTGGTTCTATTTCTTAACTACTTCTACAATCACATTAGCTAGAAAACCATCCACATACCCTTAAATTATATATTTTGTACTTTCTATGGATGGTTAAGCACATAGAATTTTGGCTAAAAGACAGTGTGGAAAATTTAGCTTCTATAGATTATTTTTATTTGGGTTTCCTGGTGGCTCAGACAGAAAAAATTAAAACTATACTATAAAGAGAGAATAAGATAAACAATACAATCATTTTTGTGTTAGCAAATTTAGAGAAAAATTTGAGATTTGAAGTTGGAAGACCCAAACCTAAACCTTGGCTCTTACATTTCTTACATAACTGCCTTTGAACAAGACATTTTAAACTCAGTCAGGGTTCATTTGCCACAATGTCTGTCCAAAACTCAAAGTATAAAATTAGAGAAACAACGGTGGCTGACCCAAAGGATGAAATCACCTTAACTACAGACTATATTTGAAAAAAAGAAAAACTATCTCCAGAGCTACACAAGAAATTAATTGTAATGCTATTATATAACTCACAAGATCAATGAGAAAGATAGAGATGAAGTGTAGGAAAAAGGCAGGAACCAGGAATACTGAGTTTCTGAGACCACAGCCAAGGTCATCCTTCCCATGGACAACCTAATTATATAGGAACCTAGGCATGGGTGCAAGAGGGGGCACTGCACTAGTCTTGCTGCCTGCTGGACATGTAACCCCCATGCCCCTGACCCCTGCATGAATTCTTAAAAAAATGTTTTTTTGGTTTTACGTTGGAGCATAGTTTATTAACAGTGCTGTGTTAGCTTTAGGTGTACAACCAGGTGATTCAGTTATACATACACACTCTTTTTCAAATTCTTTTCCTGTTAGGTTATTTCAGAATATTGAGCAGAGTTCCCTGTGTTATACAGTAGGTCCTTGTTGGTTATCTATTTTAAATCTAGTAGTGTGCATACCCACCCCCAGTAACCATAAGTTTATTCTCTAAGTCTATGAGTCTGTTTCTATTTTGTAAATAAGTTCATTTTTATTACTTTTTTTAGATTCCACATGTAAGTGACATCATATGATATTTGTCTTCCTCTTCACTGAGTGTGACAATCTCCATGTCCATCCATGTTGCTGCAAATGGCAGTATTTAATTCTTTTTAATGACTGAATAATATTTCATTGTATATATGTACCACACATCTTCTTTATGCATTCCTCTCTCGATGGACATTTAGGTTACTTCCAGGTCTTGGCTATTGTAGACAGTGCTACAGTGAACCCTGAGGTGCATGTGTCCTTTCAAACCATGTCTTTCTCTGGCTATATGCCCAGGAGTGGGATTGCCAGATCATATGGTAGCTCTATTTTTAATTTTTTAAAGGAAATTCCATACTGTTCTCTATAATGGCTGTACCAATTTCATTCCCACCACCAATATAGGAGGGCTCCCTTTCCTTTACACTCTCTCCAGTATTTACTGATGGCCATATTGACTGGTGTGAAATGATATCTCATTGTAGTTTTGATTTGCATTTCTCTAAAAATTATTAGCAATGTTGAGCATCTTTTTATGTGACCTGCATGAATTCTAAGTGATCTGAGATCCTCTTGCTTCAGAACATCCAATTGATAGAGCTCAGGGGTTAGGGGTCAGGATTCAGGAAGAGCTCAGGTCTCCTTTTGGGATTCCAGGGTTCACACAGCTTTGGGGTCAGTGAGCAGAGGAGGGCAGCTCAGATACCTCACAGCAAGAAAACATTAAATTCTACGCCATTAACCAGGAAAAAAATAAGGAGCAATGCTTATTCCTTTTAATGTTTATTTTTTTGGTTATGCCATGTCTTAGTTACAGTATGTGGGATCTAGTTCCCTTACCAGGGATCAAACCTGGGCCCCCTGCACTGGGAGTGTGAAGTCTTAGCCACTGTAGCGCTAGAGAAGTCCCAAGAGCAACAATTTAAATCTAGATAAATTATAAAAATAACATAGTGTAGGTAACAGTCTTCATATGCCTGAAAGATGTATAAATGGAGGAATCTTGTCAAAGGAAAAAAAAAAGAGTTTAAAGGTGCCCTTGAAGGTGCTTTGAGACCACTGGTAAAAACTATCCAAACCATCCCCTCCATCTGTGCCTGCCGAGCAAGCTTGCAAGGATAACACAATGTCTAAATCAGACTTGTACACTGTGAAGTATTATGGTGATGGAGTAACTGAAATGCCCAATGGCCTCTGTCTTACTTCTCACTGAAAATGGCTAAGTTGGATTTCTGTGGGTGGAGTTAATTAATATGGTCTCCTGAATCTGATAGGATGCAGGCACTAAATTTTAAAATAATTAGAAATGCCTGCAGTAACTCCAGAGGAGGTGGAATATTTGGACTTGAAAAAACATGGCAGAAAAGAAATTATATGTTTATTCCAAACTGTCTACCAAAAAGTTCGCAAATTAGCTGATAATAAAAACTTGGGCTTAGTTTCATGCAAACTCAGTAAATGTTAACTTTTTCAGACTTAAACATATTCTTTAGTTCTATCTTCAGCCCCATTCTCCTCCAACCCACATCACTACACATACCACACACACACACACACACACACACACTACACAGCATACACACTCATCCTCTATTCCCTCCTTGACTTTTCAGACATATTTACAGTGAATTGGTTTGACCTTTCTGAACTGACCCTAGGATCCATAACTTACATTGTTTTCTGTTTACTTTGGTTGAAAGGAATCCTGTCAGTCTGTCCCCTGAGGAGAAAGAGGGCTTGTGGAGATAACAGGACAAATGTGTCTAGCCCTCCGTATACCCAGAAGCCCATACAGTTCTTGGCCCATTGGAGGTATGTGTAAGGGTCTGCTCAAAATATTACTGAGCAAATGATGTGTGTTCCTTCTTGGGGAGCCATAGCTGCCTCTTCAACTAGTGTCTCTAATAAGGTTATAGGAGTCATTTTCCATGGGTGACACTCAGCCTTGATATAGGGGACAATTTTCCTGGAAATTGAATTTCAGAGTCTGAACAGATGACTAATTTCAGTGAGCTCATTTCTTCAGCTCTTCTGTTGCCAGGGTCCTTCCTAAAGTGATCCAGGGAGATGGCTTTTTCCTGGAAAATATTTTTAAGTTCCTCCTAGTATTAAAAAAAAAATCATCAAGGCCAGGATTGACTGACTCTCTCTCTCTCTTTGCTGTATTTGTTTTAGCAGATGAGCAGCTTGTCAATAAAATCTAGACTGTTAGGCCAGATGGTCTTTACCTCCTCCTGTACCACTTTATTCTTAAGGCAGAGAAAATATTAAGACACCAGATGCAACAGTTGCATCCATCCAATGTAAAAATCATATGAACTGTGATGGCCACAGGAATTGGGAGGTAGGGGATCAAGAGAAAGGAATGGGAGGAGTAACTTGGGGCAATTTCTTAACCTACAAGATGGACCTGAAATAAAATGATGGGATCACTACATGATTGAAAAAGCCCACTGAGTTATAATATTTGTCATTCTTTATAAAAGTCATTGTATTCTTTAGACTAGTATATATTCAGTCTATTAAGAAGAAGAAAAATCCAACCTTTAAAACCACAAGAAACTTTGCCCAGGATATGTTATACTGTATTTGCACCAGCAGAGTGATAAGAGGCATGGCTGATTTTAATTAAAATACATATGTATGAAATAAATATGTATGTATTTATGCTCCTTTAGGTTGGCAAACTAAAACTTCACTGCAACTCTAGTCTTTTTAGTATTATCTGAATAATGCTATACTAAATAAAGCATTGGAAAACTTTTGAACTTCATATTCCTTGATTTATAAGACAATGTTTCTCAAAATAATTATTTCTAAAATATTGGTGAATATGATTTATATGCAGTTAATGAGGAATGCATTATACTTTACAGCATAAAGAAAATGTTTTCTCTTATGACTCTAGCACAATTTTATTGTATATATTGAAAACTTGTTTGTAAAATATTTCAGATAAGATGACTGATATGTGGGTATATAAAATCTAGTTAAAATTGTTTTCAAAATGCTACTGCTAAGTCACTTCAGTTGTGTCTGATTCTGTGTGACCCCATAGATGGCAGCCCACCAGGCTCCCCCATCCCTGGGCTTCTCCAGGCAAGAACACTGGATTGGGTTGCCATTTCCTTCTCCAGTGCATGAAAGTGAAAAGTGAAAGTGAAGTCGCTCAGTTGGGTTCGACTTTTTGTGACCCCATGGACTGTAGCCCACCAGGCTCCTCTGTCCATGGGATTCTCCAGGCAAGAGTACTGGAGTGGGATGCCATTGCCTTCTAGACACTAAATTTAGTAAAACTCTATCAGTTAAAAACTATCTGTTCCAGTTGGGTGATGTTAACCAGTTATAAATTCTGAAACAGAGATCATATATCTGATTAAATCAGAAATTTATTCCCAGATACCACCTGAAAGCTAAATGCAATTTATATTCACTTTTAGGTGTGTCATATATAATATCCTATGAGTTGGCTCCTAATCATTATTTGCATAAAATTTTACGACTGCCTAGTTCTTTAATATGCTCAAAATGGTATGTTGGAAAACTAATTTTATTATTCTACACATTATTGGAAGCAAAATATATTTGACTATTTTAAATTAATATTTTATAAAAATAGAAAAATGTGCTGCATTGGACTTTCATGGTGAAATCATTGTCTTACATTATACATATTGACTAATACTCATCACTTCTCAGATAAAGTCACAGTGACACAGATCATCTTAAATCAAAGCTAATACAACCACTATTTGTCTTTGCAAAGTAAATGTAGTGCAGATCAATAGAACTTAGGAAGTGTTTTTAAAAACATAACTTCAGAACAATCAACAATACATTATAATACATTAATATTGCAATTGATTTACATATATATATACAGGCAATGAATGGCACTGTTAATTTATAGTTGTATTTTAAGAACATTTTACTTTGAAAAAATAGCTATAAAGCTAAAAAGACTGAGACATAAAAGAGACAGGAAGGAAGAAAGGAAGGAAATAAGGAAGGATACATGTAAATAAAGGAAAGACTCCAGCTTTGTAAAAGAAAAAAATTCTGATTATAGTAAAAAATAATCTCATTTACTCTATGGTTATTCTTTTAAATTTTTATTGGAGTATAGTTGATTTATAATGTTGTGTTACTTCAGGTATACAGCAATATAGATCTGTTATACATATACATATATCCACTCTACTTTAGATTCTTTTCCCATATTACTCTATGGTTCATATTCTCTACAGTGGTAGTGGGAAAGTGTTAGTTGCTGAGTCATGCCCGACTCTTTGCAACCCCATGGACTGTAGCCCACGAGGCTCCTCTGTCCATGGAGTTCTCCAGAAAAGTAATAAATTGACTTCTTTTGTGTATTGTATACTTATGAAATACCAATTTTGGTGTCAAGGGGCCACTTTTTGTTTCTGATGAACATGATTCATCATGAAATTTTAAACCTTCTTCTACTTTATACATGAAACAAATAAGTTATTTTATCCTAAGCAAGTAATCAGTAACAGAACAAACTGGAATCATGTGCCTCCTGATAATGAAGTACTGGAGCAGGATAGAGCATCACTTTTGTTTTTCCTTCAAAATGTATAATATGAATCTAGATATAAAGAAACATCAGCCAATCACCCAATGAAGGACATTCTACAGAATGATTGGCCTGTAATCATTACTAATGTAAGATCAAGAAAGAAAAAGTCTGAGGAGCTGTTCTCAGTGAAAGGAAAGTAAATGGGTAACGAGGCTTCCCCGTTGCTCAGTGGAAAAGCATCTGCCTGCCCGTACAGGAGATGAGGGTTCAGTCCTTGAGCCAGGGAAATCCCCTGGAGAAGGAAATGGAAGCCATTCCAGTATTCTTCTGCCTGGGAAATCCAATGGACAGAGGAGCTGGATGGGCTACAGCTGACGGGGTCACAAAAAGTTGAACATGACTTATTGACTACACAATAAAAAAGAGTAATGACAATCTGATATCTGGAGTTTGGTCCTGAAACAGGAAGATAAATACGTATGAAGGGTGTTGTTGGCATAACTGATAACATTTAAATAAAGACTGTGAATTAGAGGACAGTACTATATCCATGTTAAATATCCTGATTTTGAACATTGTGTAAGAGATTGTCCATGTACTTCAGAAATACAGAATAAAGTATTTCAGAGGAAAGGGTCCAACAATTTCAGAATTTAGAAAACAAGCAAAGATAGCAATAATAATATAGAAAGGAGGCATTCTTTGTTTTACTCTGTAGGTTTAAAACTAAATTAAAATGAAAAATGACAAAACACTGTATTTGAATTGCTTTTGCACATGTAGGCTCAGTCATGCCCACCAGGCTCCTCTGTGAAGTGGGTTACCATTTCCTACTCTGGGGTATATTCCCTACTCAGGGATAGAGCCTGTGTCTCCTGCATTGGCAGTCAAATTCTTTAACACTGTGCCACCTGGGAAGCCCAAGGACACCTTTTAGCCAATTCTATTGTGGCCCTATAAGTGAGATCCCTGCCCTGGGAAGAGACTTGGGAAAACAACTTTGTGAGCCAGGAGCCCAGAGGTTCCCCAGTGCATTTAGTTATTGTTGAGGAAAAGGACTGCTGGGAACCAGCACATCTGAGTTAGCTTCTTCCTTTGAACTAATTCATGTGGTGATACCAAATAACGAATGACTCAGATTTTAAATGTCAGGCTGATGTAGTTTGACAAGACAGTTGTTATCTCTTTCTAAGAACCAACTTCTACTTTCCCTTTTATCTCACTGATTCTTAGACATTTATTTCTGAGAACTAAAACTTGTTCCAAATTGGGAAAGGAGTTTGTCAAGGCTGTATATTGTCACCTTGCTTATTTAACTTATATGCAGAGTACATCATGTGAAATGCTGGACTGTATGAAGCACAAGCTGGAATCAAGACTGTTGGGAGAAATATCAACGACCTCAGATACGCAGATGACACCAGACTTACAGCAGAAAGTGAAGAACTAAAGAGCCTCTTGAAAGTGAAAGAAGAGAGTGAAAACGCTGGCTTAAAACTCAACATTCAAAAAATGAAATCATGGCATCCGGTTCCATTACTCCATGTCAAATAGATGGAGAAACAATAGAAACAGTGACAGACTTCATATTCTTGGGCTGCCAAATTATTGCAGATGGTGATTGTAGCCATGAAATTAAAAGATGCTTCCTCCTTAGAAGAAAAGCTATGACCAACCTAGACAACATATTAAAAAGCAGAGATATCACTTTGCTGACAAAGATCTGTATAGTCAGACCTGTGGTTTTTCCAGCAGTCATGTATGGATGTGAGAGTTGGACTGTAAAGAAAGCTGAGTGCCCAAGAATTGATGCCTTTGAACTGTGGTATTGGAGAAGACTCTTGAGAGTCCCTTGAACTTCAAGGAGAGCCAACCAGTCCATCCTAAAGGAAATCAGTCCTGAATATTCATTCAAAAGACTGATGTTGAAGCTGAAACTCCAATATTTTGGCCACCTGATGCGAAGAACTGACTCCTTGGAAAAGACCCTGATGCTGGGCAAGATTAAAGGCAGGAAGAGAAGAGTTGACAGAGGATGAGACAGTTGGTTGGCATTACCAACTCGATGGACATGAGTTTGAGCAAGCTCTCAGAGCTGGTGATAGACAGGGAAGCCTGGCGTGCTTTAGTCCATGGGGTCACAAACAGTCGGACACGACTGAGTGACTGAACTGACTGACTGACTGAAAATTCTTTTTAAAACACCAGATAGAAACCAGTTTTCTGATAGATCACAGGTTAATGTTTTCTCACACAAATATAATTTCAATTCAAATCACAAAGTTGTCTCATACAATTTTAATTACAAAGGCAATGCTTTAATATTGTTAGCTGTGTTAAAAGGTACCTTTTTAAAAACAGTTACTGCAAAATATTGGCTATATTCTGTGTAACTGTAAGTAGAGTATAGCCATCAAAATTGTGTAAAAAAGTGATACTCTTACAAAAAGAAAGAGGTAGATCACGATTCTCATATAAATACAAAATAAACATGTGTTTATTTAACACAAGGGAAGAAGTGTTATAAGTAGTTAAAAGAAAAATTCAAACACATATATTTGTAGGGCATCAGGAATGCTAAAAAGATGTACAAAATAGCTGCAAAGTTGCTCAATATCCACATGATAATACTCAATCACATTTCTAGGGACCAATTTGTTTTTCTAAGGATAATAAAACTTGCTTTCCTATAAAAATTCTACAACTTGCAGATCTGTAAAATAGATCTGACAGTGAAAGATGAAGATAACCCAAAATGTGCTAGACAGGACACCTAGAAATCTTTTTTATTTCAAAGACTTCTTCAATTTTTCCTGATAGTTGCTCTAAGGCACTATTACATCATGGAATAATTATTCCTTGAACCATTCATAGATCAGCTCTTGGCTTTGTCTGATGCAGATCTTTGTTCAAAAGAGGCAAAAAATTTTGGAAATAAAACATCTTACTCTGGAAATCTTTTCAACTCACAGGCAAGGACAGTTTTTCTATTTTTTCTTTATTTGTATTTATAACAATTTAAAAGATTGTGTTACCACTTAACACTAAAGAAGCTATAAAAATCTTCCTTCACTTTCATTACTGGGTAGCTGTGAGGGCCCTGACCCTGGAACCAGACTCATGCATCTATGTCTAGCTGTGTGATTTTAGTTAAATCACTTCCCTTCTCAGAATCTCAGTATTCCCATCTGTAAAGTGGGCGTAAGAATAGGACTACTTCATAGAAGTGTTATGAATGTGAAATAGTCAATATGCCTGTATGGGAATAGGTCTAAAATTATTATTATCAACTGAATGTAAAACTAAGAGGATTTTGCATGATCTTACCACAGTTCCCCTCCATACTCTGCTCCTGTGGACAAAGTTCCCAAGTCAAAATTCCTCCTTACCTAACAGACCAGGTATGAGGCCTGCTTGGCCCTGAGGCCCAGGCTTCAATTCCTTGTTAGCTCATAGGATTATTCCAACTAGCTAGTGACATCCTCCTGTAGGAACTGGGGACAACCCACCCTTTTGATACTACAAAGCCTGCCACCCACAGCCTGGCTGTTCACTCTGTTATAGGGAAAAACTGACTCCTTGCTATATCTGTTTCTTTTACTTTAACCTTTGCTTTCCATTGCTTTTTTTCACTAAAAGGATATTGTTTATACAGAATGGCCTGCCTCTAGGAACCCTGTTCCTCTGCCTGAATATTAAACCAAAGTGCTTTTGCTCAAGACCCTGTCCACCTGTCGATGCCAGGAAGGAAGAAATTTACACATCACTTCCCCAAGGCCCGCCATTCAAGGAGATATTTGCAAAATTAATGGGTGTTTTATTTTGCCCTCTCAGCTTCCCACATCTCTCGTCTATTAAAGAACCTGGTATCCAGACCCCAATAAGATGGTTATCTTGAGATATTAGTCTGCCACCTTCTCAGCTGGAATTCCACATAAAGTCATATTCCTTGTCTCAATATCTGGTCTCTCAGAATTACTGGCCTGTCCTTGGCAAGCAGAGCAAGCTTGGACATGTTCCCAAGTGCGTTCCCCACATGGTCCTGAATGGCACGGAATGTGCAGTGTCCTCCTCCCGAGGTGGTGCATCTGTGCCTAATAAAATGCTGTAACTGTATCTGTCCACTGTCCTGTTTTTAGCATCCTCATAACCCTGGGACAGAAAACCCTCCCTCCCCAAAGGCGTGAAGAGATTACTAAAACAGCATGGGACATGACAATGCTCAACAAATGACTATATGAGTATCTAGAAATGTCATCATCCCTGGTGCTCTACCGTGTAGATTTTAGCCTTAATAATTAGCTCATTAACGGTAAACAAGTTCACTTTGAAATAACAGTAGGGTGACACTTCAATATTTTAATCTTCACTCCAGCTGACTGCTGCCAAATGATTTGAATTTTCTGAGCTGCAGAAAGACTGGATTTCATGGGCAATCTTCCGATATTTAAATTCGGGCAGCAAACTTAAAAATGATTGTTTTTAATCATAGGGTAAAGAAAACACACTTAGGGGCTCTTAGGGCCTGGAAATGTCCTGTTACAAGGACAAAAACAAATTAAAAAAATTAGTTGTTCTTGGTGCAAAAAAAGGAAAATCAATTCCCCGTCCCACGATTTTAGAGCATATTCAGTCTTAGACAGAAATCATTGTTAAAAACATGCATCAATACATATACATTAACATATGTGAGGTATTAGAAAACTTCTAATTGTAAATTCTTTCTCTGTCTTTCTGAGATGTATGTAAACTCTTTTAAACATCATCAAGCCTCTTGCTGCTTTTCCACTCCAAGAGTTTTTCTCAATGACCCAGAAGCCAGCTCTTTGAAATGTAATTATAAAGGAAGCTTATGCCTCTAGATCCCAGTCTCAGCAGGAGGGAAAGAACCTAACTGCCTGGCTGCAAGTTTTAAACTATTTCTTGTCATAAAGACGTGAAAAGTTTATTTTTCCTTTGGATAAAGGCAAGTAGCTAAACTTAGATGGCCACCTCAATTATCAAGTGAATTTAGATGAACTACATGTGACAAATGGTGCTGGCCAGCCCAATAACTCGAGGGCGAATTATCATCTATCTTGAGATCATGTACATAACGGGTCTTAGCTGCCCAATTGTATGAAAGGGTTAGATTTTCTTTCATTTCTTCACAGTGTCCATTGTTGTTAGCAGACTGCCTGTGATGTGTGGTTCAAAGCTTATTCAATAATATGACTGTTTTCTTTTGCTTTTGATTTTGTGCTGAGGTTTTCTAGGATGACAAAAGATTGTGTTTCTAGTGTTTCTCCCACAGTGCTTCCTCCCTGTACAATTTTCAATAACACCAGCAAGCAGGATTTTCCAAAGTAAAGCAAATACCTCACTGTGGTCTCTATCAATCAAGTGGTCTGTATCACTTGATTGCATACTTTTCACAGCACTGGCTGTAAAACGATATATCCCACTGAGATCTGTACACTTGTGCCTTTGACATTATTTACTTGTTTTTTGTTTTGGGTCTTTGAGCTGTTCCTTAAGCCTGATGTCACTGTAGATGGGCCAGTTGAGGAGAAGACACAGCTTGCAAGCATGCTGTCCTTCTGACCTGTAAGTGATTCTCACACATTCAGTCTTAGACAGAAATCATTGTTAAAAACATGCATTGATACATGTACACTAACATATGTAAAATAGGCAGCCAGTGGGAATTTGCAGGGAGCTGAAACCCAGTTCTCTATGACTACTTAGAGGGGTAGGATGGGGTAGGAGGTGGGAGGAAAGTTCGGGATGGTGGGGACATATGTATACCTGTGACAGATTTAGGCAGAAACCAACACAATATTGTAAAGCAATTATCCTCCAATTAAAATTAAATAAATTTTAAAAATCCATGCAGAACATCTCCTCATTGACTCTCTATTCTCTTCTAACAAGCCAGGGAATCCCTTCGCCAGTCACTCCCTCTGGACGTGGGGTGGCATAGGAGTTGGGGAGGGAGGTTTCCTCCTCCCTCCCTCTCTTCATGAATTTCTCTCTCTTCCAGGATGCCGACATTATCCTTCATATTTTCAAGATCCTCCTCTGTCTGGATGGTTTCACGTTCTGAAACATCTGAAGTCTCTTTTGAATATGTCAACATCTATCACAGAGTTTAAAACTAGGTGATCAAGCAACTGCGTGTCTTGATGTTATCAGTCAGTTCTCAGTTGAAGCAATCTGCCTTCATTTAGAGCATATTCAGTCTTAGACAGAAATCATTGTTAAAAACATGCATCGATACATATACATTAACATATGTGAGGTATTAGAAAACTTCTAATTGTAAATTCTTTCTCTGTCTTTCTGAGATGTATGTAAACTCTTTTAAACATCATCAAGCCTCTTGCTGCTTTTCCACTCCAAGAGTTTTTCTCAATGACCCAGAAGCCAGCTCTTTGAAATGTAATTATAAAGGAAGCTTATGCCTCTAGATCCCAGTCTCAGCAGGAGGGAAAGAACCTAACTGCCTGGCTGCAAGTTTTAAACTATTTCTTGTCATAAAGACGTGAAAAGTTTATTTTTCCTTTGGATAAAGGCAAGTAGCTAAACTTAGATGGCCACCTCAATTATCAAGTGAATTTAAGATGAACTACATGTGACAAATGGTGCTGGCCAGCCCAATAACTCGAGGGCGAATTATCATCTATCTTGAGATCATGTACATAACGGGTCTTAGCTGCCCAATTGTATGAAAGGGTTAGATTTTCTTTCATTTCTTCACAGTGTCCATTGTTGTTAGCAGACTGCCTGTGATGTGTGGTTCAAAGCTTATTCAATAATATGACTGTTTTCTTTTGCTTTTGATTTTGTGCTGAGGTTTTCTAGGATGACAAAAGATTGTGTTTCTAGTGTTTCTCCCACAGTGCTTCCTCCCTGTACAATTTTCAATAACACCAGCAAGCAGGATTTTCCAAAGTAAAGCAAATACCTCACTGTGGTCTCTATCAATCAAGTGGTCTGTATCACTTGATTGCATACTTTTCACAGCACTGGCTGTAAAACGATATATCCCACTGAGATCTGTACACTTGTGCCTTTGACATTATTTACTTGTTTTTTGTTTTGGGTCTTTGAGCTGTTCCTTAAGCCTGATGTCACTGTAGATGGGCCAGTTGAGGAGAAGACACAGCTTGCAAGCATGCTGTCCTTCTGACCTGTAAGTGATTCTCACACATTCAGTCTTAGACAGAAATCATTGTTAAAAACATGCATTGATACATGTACATTAACATATGTAAAATAGGCAGCCAGTGGGAATTTGCAGGGAGCTGAAACCCAGTTCTCTATGACTACTTAGAGGGGTAGGATGGGGTAGGAGGTGGGAGGAAAGTTCGGGATGGTGGGGACATATGTATACCTGTGACAG
Organism: Madoqua kirkii; assembly: GCA_006408675.1. Taxonomy (NCBI): domain Eukaryota; kingdom Metazoa; phylum Chordata; class Mammalia; order Artiodactyla; family Bovidae; genus Madoqua; species Madoqua kirkii. Next base: position 12,942 of record SJYC01076970.1, read on the forward strand.
ATTTAGGCAGAAACCAACACAATATTGTAAAGCAATTATCCTCCAATTAAAATTAAATAAATTTTAAAAATCCATGCAGAACATCTCCTCATTGACTCTCTATTCTCTTCTAACAAGCCAGGGAATCCCTTCGCCAGTCACTCCCTCTGGACGTGGGGTGGCATAGGAGTTGGGGAGGGAGGTTTCCTCCTCCCTCCCTCTCTTCATGAATTTCTCTCTCTTCCAGGATGCCGACATTTATCCTTCATATTTTCAAGATCCTCCTCTGTCTGGATGGTTTCACGTTCTGAAACATCTGAAGTCTCTTTTGAATATGTCAACATCTATCACAGAGTTTAAAACTAGGTGATCAAGCAACTGCGTGTCTTGATGTTATCAGTCAGTTCTCAGTTGAAGCAATCTGCCTTCCACAGCAAGGACAGCCACAGCTTTGCAGCATTGCCCACATCTATCCCCACATCTCTTTCTTCAGTTAAAAACACTAGGCTTACTTCTTTCCCCATTCCCACCCTCTAATGATTCTTTTGATTATTAAACATCACATTCATAGATATTGTTTTCGTGTTTTCTCCATTCATTCCCCCAAATAAATGTTTTCTCTTGAGGCCAGAAAAAAAGTCTTAGATATTCATATTTTCTAGATTTCATAATACCATCGAATAGAAGATACTGCATAGAATATAAAACTGTTTAGTAAAAACTTAAAAAAGTATATATTGTTTCCAGAAGGGGCCTTCCCTCCAGGGCCTGAAAGTGGGCTCTTGTTTGATACTTGGAAATGAACTACCCGAGGAGACACACATACTGACAAAGCAAAAGACTTTATGGGAAAGGGGTTCCTGGGGGAAGAAAAGCAGGATAAGGGAACCCAGGAGAACTGCTCTGCCATGTGGCTCACAGTTTTGGGTTTTATGGGAGTGTGGGATTAGTTTCCGTGTTGTCTCTGGCATTCGTTTTGCTTGTACCCATATTCTGTCTGATTCAGTGTCCTTTCTGGTGGCACGTGCATCTCTCAGCAAAGATTGATTTCAGTGAAAATGTTTCTGGGATCTTGGCAGGACATATTACAGGCTGGTGTCTCCTCCTTTCTTTTGGCCCCTCCTGAATTCTTCTGGCAGGTGGTAGCTTATTAGTTCGGTGTTCCTTATCAGGACCTCCTGTTGTGAGATAACTTATGCAGGAGGTTATTATCTTGCCTGGCCTTGGTAGGCAGTTTAGGTCAGTGGTTTCCCAACATTACCACTTTGAAAAGTAAGCATTATTTGAAAGATGAATCCTATTTTCTGAAAGACTAAGTGATAAATTTGTAGAAAATACAGTATTTGCTTTTACCCACATATCAGTTAGACAAAAATCTATAATAGATATATTTCAAACCAGTCCTCATATAACTTCTCCACCTCTTCGGTTGTGGCCATTGTAAGGCAGGAACGATTCCTCATTCCACCCTGTTTACTACATGCCCAGACAATGCAGGACTGTGGTTTCAACTCAGCTGGTCTGCTATAGAGTGAATCATTGGCATTTTAAATATTCTTCTGGCTATGGGCAGATGTGCTGGACAGAACAGACGGTGAGAAGGGTTGGCCCTGAAGACTAGCTTTGCCTGTTTTCTTCTTCTCCTTTGCAGACTAAAATCTGTTGCCTGCCATTTCATCAGTTGAGAATAAATATTACAAAAAGGAACAAAACTGGCCCATTTATAGAGATGTGGATGGACCCAGAGACTGTCAGACAGAGTGAAATAAGTCAGAAAGAGAAAAACCAGTATCATATATTACTGCCTATAGGTGGAATCTAGAAAAAAGGTACAGACAAACCTATTTCCAGGGCAGGAATAGAGACACAGACATAGCGAACATGTGGACACAGAGAGGACAGGGGATGAATTAAGAGAATGAAATTGACATATATATATACACTGCTATGTGTAAAATAGCTAGTGGGAACCTGTTGTATAGCACAGGGAGCTCAACTCAGTGCCCTATGGTGACCTAGAGGGGCTGGATTGAAGGTGGGTATTTTACACATAGCAGTGTATATATACATAACAATACAGAAAAGTCCTCGAAGCAATGAAGACACACCACAGCCAAAAGTAAAGAAATAAAATACGATGCAAAAATTAGGCATTTTAGGGATTTCTTTGGAGAAGGCTATGGCACCCCAATCCAGTACTCTTGCATGGAAAATCCCATGGACAGAGGAGCCTGGTAGGCTGCAGTCCATGGGGTCGTGAACAGTCAGAGATGACTGAGCAAATTCACTTTCACTTTTCACTTTCATGCATTGGAGAAGGAAATGGCAACCCACTCCAGTGTTCTTGCTTCAAGAATCCCAGGGATGGGGGAGCCTGGTGGGCTGCTGTCTATGGGGTCTCACAGAGTTAGACACGACTGAAATGACTTAGCAGCAGCAGCAGGAGGGAGGTCCAAGAGGGAGGGTATAATATCTATTATATATATATATATACACACACACATAACTGGCTTACGTTGTTGTACAGAGGAAAATAACACAACATTGTAAAACACCTATACTGCAGTAAAAATTTAATTTTTTTTAAAAAAATGAATGTTTCTCACCATCAAAACATCAGCCACTGCAGTTCCCCTCTGTCAGTGCCCTCTGAGGGAAATTCAGGTTAGAGAGCTAAGATGCATGCCAAAGGAGTAGCTTCAATGAGTCCGGACTCCTGCATCTTGCATACATAAAAAAGCACTAAAATAATCAACTTGAGCTTTCTGTTTTTCTGATTAGCTTTAATCTTTGACATTTGATTGCATTATTTCAGTGATGTGCTAAGTCACTTCAGTCATGTCTGACTCTTTGCTACGCTATGGAATATAGCCCAGCAGGGGCTCCTCTATCTGTGGGATTATCCACGCAAGAATATTAGAGTGGATTGCCATTTCCTCCTTAGTTGAGAGATCTTCCCAACTAGGGATAGAATGCATGTCTGTTATGTCTCCTGCATATGCAGGCATGTTCTTTACCATGTGCACCCAAAACCTCCATATATCCTGGCTCCTCACTTACCTCGAGGGAGCAGTTCCTTCGAGTTATTTGACAGGCTGATTCCCAGGTCATGTCCTCAGTAAGGTCCTGGATAAAACATAATTCACAACTTTTAGGTTGTGTGTTTTCCCTCAATCAATACTTCTAAAGCTGTGAGTGCAATTTTTTTTCTTTGATTTCTAAGTCAATTAGAAAATTAGTACATTTTCAAAAAAGAGCTAAAGAAAATTCAGTGATCAGAGCATTAGGTTAATGTTTATACACACCAATGGGCCTTCTTGCCTCTGGTTTCAGTGACTTCCACAGAAACTTATGTTGTGTTCTTTACATTTGGATCACAGCTGTGCTTACCATGATCACCCAGGGTATACATACTAAGATTGTTGTATAAACCACTGTTGCACTTTCTGGATTTAAATGGCAAAGCCCTTTCTCCACCAAAGGTGCTTAAGATGGGCAGGTGGGCACAGGAGCAGTAGAAGCTGTGCTTTAGTCTCTCTACACCTTTGGTCTCCCTGCCCTGTAAGTAGGTGCTGACCACGACTCCTCCCCCCACTATTCTACCACTTCCCATCACTTTCCTTCCTTTCCCTCGTCCCATTCTCTCACTAATTTTCTTTCAATATTCTCTTATCCTCCTTTCCTAATTCTCTCTCTCTTTTTTTTTTTTTTTGCAAAGTATTAAGCACTTCACTGACTACAAGGAAGAAGATAGTATTCCTTTGTCACTCAGTAATCTTCACTCCATTCAAAATGCTTCTGAATATACACACCTCATAGTACTGTAAAACAATGATTCTACTCCATCTCTGATCTCCATTCTATTTAATAAATTAGCTAATTTCTTTCTAAAATGTATTTATTTTTAACTTGAGGATAATAGCTAATTTTATCTAATACAACATATGGGTTTTCATGAGTAAGATCCAGCAGAGTCAGTAGCAGGCTCCATGGTGGTCTTTAAAACTGAGCATCATTTGTTTTACGTGGTCATTAATTATAGCCTGGGCCTCGTATCATTCACTTAGTGTCATCTAGCTCTGGGGGTTCTCCAGGGAGGAAACTAAGAGTCACAATGAAGAAAGGATCAATCTTCATTTCTCAAGCTGATGAGAGGTAAAACTAAGCCATCCATGGTCTAGGGGCTCTCGAGCTTTGTGCTCAGCCATTTGCTTAGCTGATTTGAGAACAGCGTCAGATGTTCTAAGAGCCAGTGACCCAACTTGTGTGAGTGTGTATACCAGTTGTCCTTCCCTTCAGTTTAGGCTCTACCTCTGAATACTGTTAAGCAGCATAACTAGAATGCATCCCTAATGTAGACTCCTGGATGTCCAGCACAACACACACACACACACACACACACACACACAGCACTTTCTACAAATTCTGTTGCTAGTTATTTTTGAGTGCTAGTCCTGAAAATCAAACTGATCTTTCTGTATTAAAAAAAAATTGACCTCATTATTATTTACCAGAGAAGAGACTCATTAGGATCTATTGATTACAAGTATTATGTAGAAATATATAAAGAAAATAATTAAATTTTATCTACTCATTTAACCAAAGCATCTTCATGAGGAACAGTAAAATAAATAATTATACAGATATATTATTTAAAATATAGGCAAAAAACACAATTACTTCAGAAAATAGTTAACATCTTACAGATGAGGTACAGAGTATTTGAAAACATGTACATCCATTCAGAGTTTTATAAGGACCTTTAAGATGCCATCAGAATTGACAAAATAAAACAAAACTGTATAAAATTCTCACTGAATAAATTGACCAGGGTAAATAAATCAAAATTAAATTTAGTTCCACTTGATGAAAACAGACATGATTAGGTTGAAGATAAAATAATTTTCTTCAATTACATATCTTTCCCTCAAACAATGATATTTTTCTAGAGTCACAATCAATGATAAATTTTACATAATGCTTAGAAACATAATGATTTTTTCTCTTGAATAGTGTGTGATAATATTGTAGCCCTTATAATCAACCAGTACATAAAAATCAAGGCTATTAATCAACTCACCAACCTCAGTACAATGATATTTGCTATTACAGGAGACATGGCAAATGAAAAAAATTAAATGATATGAACATGTTAAGTGAATTTGAGGCCAGGCAATGTTTGTAAAATCTCAAACTTTTACCTATAACTCTTAAAATAGCTGTTCAGGAGTCTGGGAATCTGAAAGTCAGTCCATTGATCTGAGAGGAAGAAATCAGTCAGGTGAATAACAACTACCTATACTGCAAGGTTTTCATAACATCTTCATTTTTTGCATGAATGCATTTTTCTATTATTTTCTTCAGTCTTCATCTCTGACAAAGGTCTGAAAACTACATTTAACGTTTTTCATTTCCAAGGATGACTTCACTTAATTCCCACTGAAGACGATATTTTCTTACATGGACTCTCTCTTAGGGAGGTGATACTGATGGAGGTGGGCAGCTTCTCAGACAGCCTCCGATGATTCTGCCTCCTGGTCTACCTGCCCTGTGTAATACCCTCTCCTTCACTGTGGGCTGGACAAAGACAAAATGGCAAAAGTGATGCGGTGGTATTTCTGAGTTTAATTAAGCCAAACCTATGAGCACATTCCCTGATCGCTGCAGGGTGAAGTGACCTGGACTTCCTGAAGCATAGGTTGTACTAATTCCTGAGGCTCTGGGAGTTCTGCAGGGCACATTTAGGTGTCCTAAGTTTCCCCCTCTGCCTGTCTAGCACTGGCTTCTTTGAGTTTGTTTTCTAGCTTGTGTACCATTTTCTTTTCCATTTTACTATAGCTTCAAAAGTGCATGTCTTTCTTAAAATTCACTTACCAGCCTTTTGGAAAGATTCGGTGAAGAGTTAGAGGTAAACATTACATTCCACTGAACTCAACATGAAGCCCTTAATATTTCCTTTTCTCCTTTCTTCTACCTGATATATAGATCAAGGAACTCAGACTACTCTTAGTAGAAACACAAGATCCAAAATACAGACATTCTTTACTGAGATTCTATCAGGAGAGCTAAATGTCAAACCAATATATTTCTATATTTCTCATAGAATTTTATCACATTTCTATGTCTAAGTTATCTGCTAAATTCTGCATTTATAATATGATACTTCTGACCTTATCCATATGTTTTTAGAGTCTCACATTATTCTTTATTCAATTCAGTTCTTTTAAGATGATATAGTCTCTTGAATCTGCAGTTCAGATAAAATATGAACTTTACTTCTACTTTAGAAAACTTTCACTTCTGCTATACCATTTCAATTTAAAGAAGAAATTTTGTAACCATCAGTTTATCAAATAATTAATTGACTAAATAGAATAGTCTGTGGTTATCTTATTTAACTCTGTTAAGACTCAAAATCTCTAAAAAATTGTACATATTGATATTCATTGAAAATGCTTGCAAAAGTTTTGGTTTGAAATTAATTCTCGTATCTTGTAAATATAACCCAAATGTATGAGGGGCAGGAAAAGTCTAAATATTGTGATTTTAGTCCTCTGTGGGTATGAATGTGACACTGAGACAGCAGGGAGAAGAGCATCCACCTGTATATCCTACAAATATGTGACTACCTTCCATTTTATAGAATATATTATATCACTTAAAGTTGTGGAGTAAATAAGTGCACATTATCTCTCAGTTATTATGTAAGCAGTAATCATGGTATATGTCTTCACATTAGGATAAAAAATCATTCTCTAGGCAAATTGTAAATTTTTAGGGAAGTCCAAGTTCATTTCCCTGAATTTCTCTGACAATATTTCTTTTTGTTAGTTCCTTTTTTTCGTACCTGGTTTTTCCCTCTCCCTGGGAATTTAGATAAGATGATGTGGCATATTACTCTGGGCTACATACTGGCTGGTCAGCACCACTGGACACATAAGGACACATGACTGCTTTGCAGCTCTCCTTTCCAGTAGACACAGGGATCCATGGGATGCTGCTATATAACTCCCCTGTGCATTTAATTAAAATAAAAATGAAGCATCCTTTGTACTTCAGAGAGAATGAAACCCCAGCAATGGTTCCAACATAGATGTTATCCCTGTGGGAACAATATCAAATTCCTATACAGACCTATAAAGGGCCTCCTTCTTCCCTAAGAATGTCTCACCACAGCCCAGCCCAGGCCTATTTTCAGCACTGATTTTTCTGGCTGTCTCTGAGCACTTTGACACTTTCAGATTCTCTCTCATCCCTGGTCTTTAGAAACCCTTCTTCCTGGCTCCCCTCTTCCTTTGACTCTTGCTCAGTCTCTAGGAAGGCATAAATCAAATAAAAGCAAGATAAAATTATAATACTACTTTTAACATTTATATTTTTAAAATGTGTTGTTTATTTTAATGATTTTCCCTCATCTTGTTTCTTTCTGGATTGAAGATCTGAGTATTCATTTTCATAAGAAAACATACAAGAGATACATTAGCCTGATTTTTCCTATGTTTATTAATTGTTTATACCTACTTAATTCCAAATGAGATCTAAGATGACTTTGCAATAAAATTACAAGTATAATTGAACTAATAAAAATGATTAAAATAATAGAAATCCATTAATAAAAAAGAGAAGATAAGTACAATTGGTATGTCTAGAAAGAAGAGAAATAGAATTATATTAAAGGTTCAAGTAAAGCCACAAAAGGTAGAAAAAGATTATAAGACAAAAACAGGAGCAAAGATTGAGAGCAAAAAATAGAAAATAGTAACAAGCATGGTAGATATTAAACTAGCTATATCAGTAGTCATTTTCAACATAAGTGGTCTAAATACACTATTTGAAAGGCACAGACTGTGAGAGTGGATCAAAAACCAATATCCAGCTGTATAATGTCTACAAAAATCCCACTTTAAATACAAAGATACATATAAATTAAAAACAAACGGATAAAGATGAGCATACCACATTAATACTAATCAAAAGAAAGTGAGAGTAGCTATATTAATTGCAGAGAGTAACTTCAGAACAAAGAAAATTATCAGGGATATAGAAAGTCATTACACAGTGATAAAGTGTGAAGCAAAATCTGATAGAACTTCAAGGAGAAATAGACAAATCCACTATCACATATGGAAAATTTAACACTTCTCTGACTGCAATGAGTTCAAACTGGTCAATCCTAAAGGAAATCAACCATGAGTATTCTTGGAAGACTTGTTATGGAAACTGAAACTCCAATACTTCGGCCACCTGATACAGAGATAACTCATTGGAAAAGTCCCTGATGCTGGAAAAGAAGAAGAGAGTGCAGAGGATGAGATGGCCAGATAGCATCACCAACTCAATGGACATGATTAGGAGCAAATTCTGGGAAACAGTAGAGAACAGAGGAGCATGGCATGCTACAGTTCATGGAGCTGCAAAAGGTCAGACATGACTTAGTGACTGAACAACAGCAAAATTATAAACAGACAAATTCAGCAGGCAGAAAATCAATAAAGGCATAGCTGAACTAACAACACCATCAAGCAACTAGATAAAATGGGCTTCTATAGAGCTCTTCATTCAATGGCAGCAGAATACACATTCTTCTCAAACTAGTAGGTAACATTCACCAAGATAGACAATATTCTGGGCCATAAGACATGCTTTAGCATATCTTAAAAAAGTAGAAGTCATGCAATGTCTACTCTCAGACCACAAAGGAATTAAACTAAAAATCAATAACAGAAATAGAGCCAGAAAAGTCCCAAATTGTGGAAAGTAAACAACATATTTCTAAATAACACATGTAGTGTCTGCCTTCAATGCAGGAGACCTGGATTCAGTCCCTGGGTCAGGAAGATCCCCTGGAGAAGGAAATGGCAAGCCACTCCAGTACTCTTGCTTGGAAAATCCCCATGGATGGAGGAGCCTGGTAGGCTACAGTCCACAGGGTCACAAAGAGTAGGACACGACTAAATGACTTCATTTAGCAACTGAACAACAAAACTAAAAAAAATAATACAAAGTTCTAAAAAGAAGATGTTAATGATTATGTCTATAAATTCAGAGTCTCCACTATTAACTCTATCAGAGTACTACAAATTTTAAGAATTATGAATTTCCATTACAGTTTATTTTAATTTAATAAATAATGATTTATTATTGGAGGGAAAAGAGAGAGTACCATTTATGATAGACTTAGATTAGGTTATAAACAGTATATTTAACAATAAACTGTTGAGAATTTTTTCTAATGTAAAAAGATTACTATGTGACACTATCTCTCTTTGATAGAAAGCTATAAATATCTTAATATTTCAAAACACTTAAAGTTTTTGTGCTCAATCAGTGCCACAGAATTGTGTTCATATATCTCATAATTGTCTAACTTCTTATAAATAAGCCTGTTGTTTCTTCATTTATGCTCTGTGTATATGAATTTTGTGGTTGGAAACATTTTATGGAGTACAAATGATTTTAGAAAGCATTGTATTTTACAGCATGATAATTTATCATGCATAAAACTGGATTTAGCTATAACTAAATACTTAACCAGAAAGAAATTAGTCCCTTGTGATGTTTTCCTTAAAATATATGTCACTGATTTCCTAGTTTGGATAGTTCTTAAATGAATGATTTGTGGTTCCTTCAGTTTGTTGGTTAAAATGTTTTACTGTTTTACTTTTCTTTGAATGACAGTCAGCTTTATTTATCAGTCTCTCACACACAAATATATCAGTTTGTGTTTTCTTTTTTGCTTTTTGCATCTCTTTTTTTACCTTTCATTTCCCTAAACTTTGTTTTACTTCTTTGCAAAAACATACAATTGCTGATATTGATACTATCCTTTTCTTCCCATCTTGATTTAGCTTCTGAGCATTGGGAACTTTGCATGCTGTGAATATCTGTTAGATTCCTTTCAAAGATTAAAATGTGATGTGTTTTTTAATGTTCACAGTGATTTTCTTTTTTAGTTTATTTTATATTAGACTATAGCTGATTTACAAAGTTTTGTTAGTTTCAAGGGTACAGCAAAATGATTCAGTTATGCACATACCTACATCTATTATTTTTCAAATTCTTATTCCACTTAGATTATTACAGAATACTGAGCAGAGTCCCCTGTTATACAATAGAACCTTGTTGGTTATCTATTTTAACTATAGGAGTTTGTATATGTCAATATATCCCAATTTACCCTTGTTTTAATAAGTAACACTTTGAGCTTTCACTTTTTAAGATAAAAAATTTAATCAAATAATTATCTTTATCTTCTAGATTCCAAATAAATCTTATGATTCTTTGAACGGTGGGCATAAAATTGTATAGACTCCTGGGCTTTATCTATCTCAGAGGAGATTCTCATTCAGAAAGCTGGAGGCTGGGGAATCTTCACTTGAGTTGACAATTACAGTAAAGCAGACTCCCTAGAAGGAAAACTCTGGGGACACATGAAGGTTTGCCATCTTTTAAAGAATGGGCTTGCCCATTCCTGTTAGATGACAGGTGGAAGCAGACACTATATTCTTTCAGGATGAGTTGAAATTTGGGCAAAAAAGCTCCTCTGACCACTTCAAACTTGCTCTCTCCATCTCCCTTCTTGACTGACACCCTAGAGGTGAGGCTCAAGTCACAGTCTGTGTTGCCCCCAGAGGTGCTGGCTAGTCCTCAGCCCTAAGCCTTGTCTCAGTAACCTGATTGGGTTGCCCAAATCTTCCCCTAAGACCACCACTTGGTTTTGTTAGCTCCTGTCCATACAGCTTCTAAGTGAACTTTGGCTTGGACTTCCAGTTGATTTATTACGAAACATTTACTAAGTTCAACCAGTTTGGGACGTTCAACTATATTATTTATAAATTCTTGGTTTACTCTAATTTTCTAAAAGTTACATGAAAAGTCTGGCCAGGCCTTGTCACCTCTGCATAGAGTTGTCATTCTACTTGAATCATGCAAGAGATCTGTCTAATAACCATCTGGCTGTTTACTGTCAGTACTCACCCCTCAGCAGCTGTTAAGTAGGAGATTCACTTGTACACCTGTCATTCCAAAGCTCACTTTTGTAAGGGAAGAGGCATTAGGAATGGGAGGTGTTTAGTTAAGCTGATGAAAGATGGACCCCATTACACTGCCATCTGTGTCACAGGGCTTAATGCAATTCTTCTGTGCTCATCTGTTGATTTATAGACATTAATATTGTTTGACAGCTGCCTAGTGTCAGAAATAAATTATTGGCTCATTTTTTAACTTAAGTGCTATTGATTCAAGCATGCAAACATATTTGTATATCTCTTTTATATTTAAAAATGTGACCACTTTAACTGAACATCTGCTTGGAAAACACTGGACAACATAGAATCAGTGGCTATAAAAATAATTCTTATAACTTTAATAAACTCTATCATTGAATCCATGTTGAATCTTATTCTTCATGGTAGGTCCTAGAGCTCTGCAGAGGCATAGAGGAGATGTGAGCTGCCAAAGGAGGCAGTCAGAGTCAACAGTAAGCCAAGTTGTCACAGGCACTCAAGCCATGTGATTATCTAAATATTTGCAGCTAATATCACACTTAGAAATTACTCACTGAACAGCAGTCACTTCAATTCTAGAGGAGCAGCTTCCAGTAGAGGAATTTTTGAAAACTCATCTGTGAAAAATAGATGAGAAAACTAGATAGACAAGAGAAAACTAGGTAGAATATGTTAAACTTTGATAGAGGCCTAGATAACACAAATGTAATTTTGCATTGTTCAAATTCCTTAACTATCACAAGGCAATGGCACCCCACTCCAGTACTCTTGCCTGGAAAATCCCATGGATGGAGGAGCCCGGTAGGCTGCAGTCTATGGAGTCGCTAAGAGTCGGACACGACTGAACGACTTCACTTTCACTTTTCACTTTCATGCATTGGAGAAGAAAATGGCAACCCACTCCAGTGTTCTTGCCTGGAGAATCCCAGGGACAGGGGAGCCTGGTGGGCTGCCGTCTATAGGGTGGCACAGAGTTGGACATGACTGAAGCGACTTAGCAGCAGCAGCAGCAGCACTTCAAGTATCAAAGTATCTGCTAAGTTGACCCAACTTAGGTGTGTATCTTGGTGGTTATCAGTTTCCTGTCTCTGTTATAGGATTTTATGTAAATTGTAGTTAATTCAATCTTTAAGTCCCTTTTCGTCACTTCTTAGATCTCATGTTAATTTATTTCACCCATTGCTACCTTAGCAAAGTAAATAGTCATTGTTGTTATTTAATTGCTACGTTGTGTCCAAATCTTTTGCAACCCCTTGTATTGTAGCCTCCCAGGCTCCTCTATCCATGGGATTTTCCAGGCCAGAAAACTGTCTTTACTTTATCTTTAACCATACTGAAACAGGAGATAGATGGACTGCTGGGGGCAAATAGCTGGAGTTGTTCTCTGTGGACTGAAACTCCAAGACAAAAATGGCAGGACAATCGAGGGAGAAGGCTGAGACCTTCGCAGATAGCATATAAGTGATCACATATTTCTCATTCGCAAAGTCAAGAGACGTCCCTGACTATACACGAGCGAAAAGGCTCCTCGGAGGTCAAAAGGGGAGTGATGTTCAGTGATGCTAAATACCCATAGGCCTCTTTGATAGGATCCATCTTGGCTGAGAGATGCATAAGCACATGGGAGGACTCTGAGATAAACCAAATATAGACTCTGAACCAGGGAAATCATAATGATTGGCCAAAGGAAACCCGGGAGAAACGCCCCATAGAAGTGACTGAAACTGCCACGAGGGCTCAGCTCTCTCTCTCTGTGTCTGCCTGTGTGTCTGTCCACGTGTACTGTACTCTTCTTTCCTCCTAATAAACACTTTACTTATTTCACTACTTTTTTCTTTGTGGGAATTCTCTTTTCTGCAAAGTTGAAGGGCCAGGGCCTTGTCACCACACTGGTCTAGTGGCTAGGATTTGACACCTTCAGCACCATGACCCAACCTCAATCTCTGGCCAGGAACCAAAATCCTGCTTCAAGCCACTGCAGGCCAAGGCCGCCTGAGATTGCTGCTAACTGGATTCCTCATGTCAGCTGAACTCTCTCTCTCTCTCTTATTTTCTTCAGTCTGAAGCCAGATTCTTTTCATGACACAAATCTAATAATTTTATCCTCCTACATATACACACACATTATTCAGTCCCATTACTTGTTTCTCATTGATGTCAGGATAAATACCAACATCTTTTTTTCACAGTCTCTGAAGCCCTGGATGTCCAGGACCATGCCTGGCTTTCCAGTCTCATCCAGTGCGCCCCTTCCATCTCCTGCTCCCATAGCCAAAGGCCTTCTCTCCAGTTGTCCACACCTCCTTCACCACGAAGCTTTGTGTGCAGCGTTCCACCTGACGGCCGTGTCACCTGCGCAGGCGATGCTCATTCCTGCTGACCATCCTGCCATTTTTGTCAGGGAGTTTCAGTCGAAGCTCTTTGGTGCTTGGAACCATACAGAGTGAGCACGGCCCCTGTGCAAGAATGGCATACAAATTCACGAAACATTCCATATTTTATCACAGATTAAAAGAACAAACTTATGCTTACCAGAGAGAAGGGTGTGGGGAAGAGGGATAGATTGGAACTGACATGTATACACTACAATTTTTTAAATGGATGACCATCAAGGACCTATGATAGAGCACAGGAAAACTCTGCCCAACACTCTGTACTAACCTAACTGAGAAAAGACTTTGCAGAATAAGAGGTATATGTATATGTATAACTGAAACACTTTGCTGTACACCTGGAAACTAATACAGCACTGTAAAATAACTACAGTCTAATATAAAATAAAAATTTGGGGGAAGTCTTTACTGACTAGATTTGAGTTCCTATGTAAAATCTGAGAGAATTGAATTTCTTTCCTTCAGACCATTTACTTTAGAATAAGATAACTTGCTCATAATTGTCTTTATTTAATTATGTCCTCTTTACTATATTTTGTCTACATTAAAAAGACTGATATATTTTCCTTCTCTATGTTTTCCATTTTTATTATAGGGATGCCAATAGAGTGGATACTCAAATGTATATGTGTGTGTGTGTGTGCACGCCCGCATACTCAGTTGCTCAGTTGTATCCAACTCTGCGACCCCATGGACTGTAGCCCTTCAGGCTCCTCTGCCCATAGGATTTCCCAGGCAAGAATACTAGAGTGGGTTGCCATTTCTTCTCCAGGGGATCTTCCTGACTCAGGGATCGAACTTGGGTCCGCTGCATTGCAGGCAGATTCTTTACCATCTGAGCCACCAGAAATATATATATATGCATGTGTGTATGTGTCTTTATTGAATTTGTTACAGTACTGGATTTGCTTTATGCTTTGATTTTTTTTGGCCACAAAACATGTGGGATCTTAGCTCCCCAAGCAGGGATCGAACCCACACTCTTGTGCATTGAGAGGCAGAGTCTTCAAACTATATTTTGGATGAATGAATAAATGGATTGATCTGTCTTAATAAAATATTATATACTATTGTTGAAATACTACATTTTAAAATAACTTTCATACTTAGCATGAACCTAAAATTATACAACCAGTCTAACTGATAGTCTTAAACATGCAAAAAATCAGAGGGTATTTTCCTTGTGAATACTACTTGAAGAAACTCTTGGAGAATAAATTTCTTCTAATCAAGACTTACTAGCAAAATAAAGCAAAAACATTGGCAATGAAATTTGTATATATTAATTTTGATACTAAAAAAATATGGAGACTTGAACCTGGACATAAGAAAAATATGTCTCGACAATGTAGAATTGACATATTCGTGAAAACCCAAAGGAAGAGGCTAAAGAATATGAAAGGAAGAACAATTTTATTGATTCTCTCCTCTGAACAAGATGACCTGGGTAAGGGCAGAGGGATGTAGTAATTTCAAAAGTCACTGGTAGATTCTATTTTTGAATCAGGAAAATGAAATTAAATAATTCCCCTCTCTTTACTATTATACTTCTGGAACTTCACTAATTTTTATTTGGTTCATCTCAATGGACATTCTCAGTCTCTCTTAACGTCTCTTTCATGTACTTTTTTGTTTCATAATGTCACTGCACTGTGTTCAGAAAGTAGCTCTCATTCCAACCCAAGTAAGTAAAACTTCACTTCAGAACAAATTATAAAATTAGAAATTTTACTGTAAATTGCTTTTACTAATCTTCTGTTCATCTCATAATTTGAGGTTTATCTGTTTATCTATATTTTTATTTTAATGTCATTTTGCACTTCCAAGATGTTCAGTTAGTCATTTTCATGTTTTATAGCCCTATATTTATATAGAAGCATTATTATTTCCTCATTTGCTGACTAATTGTATTTATATGGTTATTGAAACTAATGAAGGAAACTGTTTTATTAATGAGTTAATCTATGTGGATTATCAATGTAAACTAATCTATGAAACAAAGCAGAAGTTCTTAGTCAAAAAGGCCATGAGATCTTAATTCATCTGGGAAATTTCACAACTTTTGAGGAAAGTGTTGGAATTCCACAGGACTTGGATTTGAGTATTTCATTAGAGTTCATCAAACTCTCAAGAGAAAAGAGAAGGTCCAAACTAATAACTGCATTGTATTATGATTTAACTCATATTCCAGGCTTTGCTTTTCATGTGGGTAAGTGATAACAGTGGCATTCACAAAAATGCCAGTCTTGTAGGAACAATACCTTATGCTAGACCTAAAAATAAAAGCCATTCTATTAGTTCTCAGCAACCTAACAGCTACAGGTAGGCTCTTCATGAGACTCTTGAGGTCTGCAGGTGAAGGATGTGTGAATCATCTATAATAACTTGATTTCTTGTCAGACAGTTGAAGACTCTGCCTTGTCAAGCTGCTGCACATTTAAAGAGAGAAGGTTTAAATTCATACACATGAGCTTTAATTCCACATCTCCTGCAAGATATACCTCTCAGATTCCAAATATGATGAGTCTGAGCATATGGCTTGGTGTCAATAATTACCAAGAGTATCTTGAATTGAATAATAAACCTTTCTAAGCCAACCAACATGTGAGTCTTTTGACTGATATTATAATTTTTATCTATGTTGAGTAAAGCATTCCTTTGAGGGTCCATTGGCAATGGCACATATAGAAAGGATTAAAGGAATTATTTCCTCCTTGACTGGAGTATAATGCCTTGGCAGATACAGTCCCACATAGACCAGTGAAGTGAGCTCTGCAATGACCATATTGAGTGTGAATAAGTGTTCTATTTTTTTCCAAATGAAATATAGGCATTAATTCTTCAGGAAATGTCCTTGAAAAATAATTTTTAGTGTATAAATTTTCAGATTCATCTTTTGAGCTTCTTCATTATTCATTTAAGAATAATGATATCCATTCAATTTCAGTTGACTTATAGAAAGTGGAAAGAAGGAAACTAAAGCTGATTTTCTCATGTTTTAAGTTTCAGTTTTGTTGAGTGCAGATGGACTTCCCTGGTGGCTCAGGTGGTATAGTGTCTGCCTACAATGCAGGAGACCCAGGTTCAATTTCTGGGTTGAGAAGATCCTCTGGAGAAGGAAATGACCACCCATTCCAGTATTCTTACCTGGAAAATCCCATGGACAGAGGATCCTGGTAGGCTACAGTCCATGGGATCACAAAGAGTTGGACATGACTGCATGACTTCACTTTTTTTCACTTTGACTTTTGTTGAGTGTAGATATTTACTGGAAAAAAAAAAAAGATAAGTGTCACTGGTTATTATATTTTTATTTTGAATCTACGTAACAGTTAGAACTGGACATGGAACAACAGACTGGTTCCAAATAGGAAAAGGAGTACGTCAAGGCTGTATATTGTCACCCTGCTTATTTAACTTCTATGCAGAGTACATCATGAGAAACACTGGACTGGAAGAAACACAAGCTAGAATCAAGATATCCGGGAGAAATATCAATAACCTCAGATATGAAGATGACACCACCCTTATGGCAGAAAGTGAAGAGGAGCTAAAAACTCTCTTGATGAAAGTGAAAGAGGAGAGTAAAAAAGTTGGTTTAAAGCTCAACATTCAGAAAATGAAGATCATGGCATCCGGTCCCATCACTTCATGGGAAATAGATGGGGAAACAGTGGAAACAGTGTCAAACTTTAATTTTTGGGCTCCAAAATCACTGCAGATGGTGACTGCAGCCATGAAATTAGAAGACACTTACTCCTTGGAAGAAAAGTTATGACCAACCTAGATAGTATATTCAAAAGCAGAGACATTACTTTGCCAACTAAGGTCCGTCTAGTCAAGGCTATGGTTTTTCCAGTAGTCATGTATGGATGTGAGAGTTGGACTGTGAAGAAGGCTGAGTGCTGAAGAATTGATGCTTTTGAACTGTGGTTTTGGAGAGAAGACTCTTGAGAGTCCCTTGGACTGCAAGGAGATCCAACCAGTCCATTCTGAAGGAGAAAAGACACTTACTCCTTGGAAGAAAAGTTATGACCAACCTAGAAGGTATATTCAAAAGCAGAGACATTACTTTGCCAACTAAGGTCCGTCTAGTCAAGGCTATGGTTTTTCCAGTAGTCATGTATGGATGTGAGTTGGACTGTGAAGAAGGCTGAGCACCCTAAAAATTGATGCTTTTGAACTGTGGTGTTGGAGATGACTCTTGAGAGTCCCTTGGACTGCAGGGAGATCCAACCAGTCCATCTGAAGGAGATCAACCCTGAGATTTCTTTGGAAGGAATGATGCTAAAGCTGAAATTCCAGTACTTTGGCCACCTCATGCGAAGAGTTGACTCATTGGAAAAGACTCTGAAGCTGGGAGGGATTGGGGGCAGAAGGAGAAGGGGACGACCGAGGATGAGATGGCTGGATGGCATCACTGACTTGATGGATGTGAGTCTGAGTGAACTCTGAGAGATGGTAATGAACAGGGAAGCCTGGTGTGCTGCGATTCATGGGGTTGCAAAGAGTCAGACATGACTGAGTGACTGAACTGAACTGAGAATGATATACATCACTGGTTAAATATCATAAGAAAATGTTAAATGGAAACAATAAACAAGAAAAGCATGTTGCAAAGAGCTGACACCTATGTAAAAATTTTGTGAAGCATAAAATAAGAGTTTGTATTGTATATCAATATATTCCCATGCGGTAATAGTTCAAAAACATGTTTATGAGTGATTCACATCATCTTTGATAATAGTTATCTTTAGGAGGAGAGGGAGAGGAAAGGGGGAAGGACCATGGATTTTTCATAATGTTTTATATTTTAGTTTTCAAAAAAGAATCAGTTGAGAAAAATGTGGCAACTAGCAAAATATGCTTTATTTTGGTAGAGATTACATAGATGCCTAGAATATTATTTACCTTTGCTTTTCATTTTATATGACTTTCTATTAAGCTTTAAAAAATAAAAAAAAAGCACTATCTGTTTCTGTGATCTTAAAATGTTATAAATCCATCCTGTCCGATATGATAGTCACTAGACATATGTGGTTACTAAGCATTTAACGTGTGGCTATTGCAACAGAGGAACTCAGTTTTTAATTTTAATGTCTATGTCTGAGTAGTGGCTATTTTATTAGACAGCATGAATCTAGAATATAAGCTCTGTAAATTAAGGCAGAACTTTTAAGTCCTCATGAACTATTCTACCTCTTAGAGGCAGACTCAGTCCCAGGAGGTACTCCATACATAGTTTCTGAAAAAAATGTAATCAGGAATCCCAGTGCATACTTTCCACTTTCCTCCTGTGAGTTGATTGACAAACATATAGTATCACACATTTAGCAGGCCTGGAATTATCTGTTTGTCTGCTGTTGTTGTTCAGTCACTCAGTCATGTCCAGCTGTTTGCGACCCCATGACTGCAGCATGTCAGGCTCCCCTGCCCTTCATTATCTCCCAGAGTTTGCTCAAATTCTTGTCCACTGAGTTGGTGATGCCATCCAATCATCTCATTCTTATCACTCCCCTCTTCTTGAATTATCTGTTTGTCTGCTGTTGTTGTTCAGTCACTCAGTCATGTCCAGCTGTTTGCGACCCCATGACTGCAGCATGTCAGGCTCCCCTGCCCTTCATTATCTCCCAGAGTTTGCTCAAATTCTTGTCCACTGAGTTGGTGATGCCATCCAATCATCTCATTCTCTATCACTCCCCTCTTCTAGTGCTCTCAATTTTCCCCAGCATCAGAGTCTTTCCCAATGAGTCGGCTCTTCACATCAGTGGCCAAAGTAGTGGAGCTTCAGCTTCAGCATCAGTCCTTCCAGTGAATATTCAGGATTGATTTCCTTTAGGATTGACTGGTTTAGTCGCCTTGCTGCCTAGGGGACTCTAAGAGTCTTCTCTAGCACCATAGTTTGAAAGTAACTATTCTCCAGCATTCAGTCTTCTTTATGGTCCAACTTTCACATATGTACATGACTACTGGAAAAAACCATAGCTTTGACTATATGGACCTTTGTCAGCAAAATATTTCTGCTTTCTAATACACTGGCTAGGTTTGTCATAGCTTTTTTCCAAGGAGCAAGTGTCTCTTAATTTCATGGCTAAGTCACCGTTCACAGTGATTTTGGAGCCCAAGAAAATAAAAGCCTGTCACTATCTCTATTTTTTTCTCGTCTAATTGCCTTGAAGTGATGGTTCTAGATGCCCTGATCTTAGCTTTTGAATGTTGAGTTTTAAGTCGGCTTTTTCACTCTCCTCTTTCATTTTCATCAAGACACTCTTTAGTTCCTCTCTGTTTTCTGCCATAAAGGTGATGTCATATGCATATCTGAGGTTATTGATATTTCTACCACAATCTTGACTCCAGCTTGTAATTCATTCAGACCATCATTTCATGTGATATACTCTGCATATAAGTTAAACAAGCTGGGTGACAAGGCACAGCCTTGATGTACTCCTATCCCAATTTGGAACTAGTTCCTTGTTCCATGTCTGTTTCTAACTGTTGCTTTTTGACCTGTATACAGATGTCTCTGGAGGCAAGTAAGGTGGTCTGATATTCCCATCACTTTAAGAATTTTCCATAGTTTGTTGTGATCCACACAAAGGCTTTAGCATAGTCAGTGAAGCAGAAGTAGATATTTTTCTATAATTCTCTTGCTTTTTCTATGATCCAGTAGATGTTGGCAATTTGATCTCTGGTTCCTCTGCCTTTTCTAAATCCAATTTGTACATCTGGAAGTTCTCAGTTCACATATTCTTGAAGCCTAGCTTGTAGGATTTTGAAGATTACCTTGCTAGCATGTGAAATGAATACAATTTACAGTAGTTTGAACATTCTTTGGCATTGGGCTTCTTTGGGATTGGAATGAAAAATGCTTTTTTATTTAGTCTTTATTTATTTGGAGGCTAATTACTTTATAATATTTTATTGGTTTTGACGTACATTGACATGAATCCATCATGGGTATACATGTGTTTCCCATCCTGAACCCCTCTCCCACCTCCCTCCCCATCCCATCCCTCTGGGTCATCCCAGTGCACCAGCCCTGAGCACCCTGTATCATGCAAAATTGACTTTTTATAGCCCTGTTTCTACTTTGAGTTTTCCCAATTTGTTGCATATTGAGTGCAGCACTTTAACAGCATTATCTTTCATTTGGATGGAATTCCAAATTCCATCACCTCCACCAGCTTCATTCATAACAATGCTTGCTAAGGCCCACCTGACTTTACACTCCAGGATGTCTGGCTCTAGGTTAGTAACAACACAATTGTGGCTAAATCTGGGTCATTAAGACCTTTTATGTACAGTTCTTGTGTTATTCTTGCCACTTCTTAATATCTTCTGTCTTTATTAGGTCCATAGCATTTCTCTCCTTTATTGTGCCCATCTTCACATGAAGTGTTCCCTTGATATCTCTAATTCTCCTGAAGAGATCTCTAAACTTTCTCATTCTATTGTTTTCCTCTATTTTTCTGCATTGTGCACTTAAGGTTTTTGTATCTCTCCTTGCTCTTCTTTGAAACTCTGCATTCAGATGTGTATATCTTTCCTTTTCTCCTTTGCCTTTAGCTTCTCTTCTTTTCTCAGCTATTTGAAAGGCCTCCTCAGATGACCATTTTGCCTTTGCATTTCTTTTTCTTGGAGATGGTTTTGGTCATCACCTCTTATACAATGTTATGAACCTCCATCCACAGTTCTTCAGACACTCTTGTCTATTAGATCTAGTTTCTTGAATGTTTGTCACTTCCACTGTATAATCATAAGGGATTTGATTTAGGTTGTACCAGAATGACCTAATGATTTATCCTACTTTCTTCAATTTAAGTCTGAATTTTGTGATAAGGAGTTCATGATCTGAGCCACTGTCAGCTTCTGGTCTTGATTTTGCTGACTTTATAGAGCTTTTCCATCTTCAGCTGCAAAAAATATAATCAATCTGATTTTGGTATTGACCATCAGGTGATATCCATGTATAGAGTCATCTCTTGCGTTGTTGGAACGGGGTGTTTGCTTTGACCAGTGCATTATCTTGGCAAAACTCTATTAGCCTTTGCCCCCTTCTTATTGTACTCCAAGGCCAAACTTGCCTGTTTCTCCAGGAATCTCTTGACTTCCTACATTTACATTCCAGTCCCCTATGATGAAAAGGACATCTTTTTTTGGTGTTAGTTCTAAAAGGACTTGTAGGTCTTCATAGAACCATTGGACTTCAGCTTCTTTGGCATTAGTGGTTGGAGCATAGGCTTGGATTGCTGTGATACTGAATGGTTTTCCTTGGAAATAAACTAAGGCCACTCTGTCATTTTCAAGATTGTATGCAAGTTCTGCATCTTGGACTCTTTTGTTGACTATGAGTGAATGAAGTAACTGAAAGTCACTCAGTTGTTTCCATTTCTTTGTTACCCCATGGACTGTATAGTCCATGGAATTCTCCAGGCCAGAATACTGGAGTGGATACCCTTTCCTTTTTTTATGGGATCTTCCCAACCCAGGTTTCCACATTGCAAGAGGCTTCTTAACCAGCTGAGCCAGAGGGGAAGCCCAAGAATACTGGAGTGGATAGCCTATCCTTTCTCCAGCAGATATTTCTGACTCAGGAATTGAAGCAGGGTTTCCTTTACTGCAGGTGGATTCTTTACCAGCTCAGCTACCAGGGAAGACCCTGGGCTAGGCCATTTCTTTAAAGGGATTCTTGCCCACAGCAGTAGATATAATGGTTATCTAAATTAAACCTGGCCATTCTCATCCATTTCAGTTCACTGAGAACTAAAGTTCACTGAGTTCATTTCAGGAGGAATGTTGGTGTTCACTCTTGCCATCTCCTGCTTGACCACTTCCGATTTACTTTGACTCATCGACCTAACATTCCAGGTTCCTATGCAATATTGTTCTTTACAGTACTGGACTTTAGTTTTACCACCAGACACATTCAAAATGACATCATTTCTGTTTTGGCTCAATGGATCTATTTGTTATTATCCTATAAAATCAGTATTTTCCAGTAGCCATTCTTTTTATACCTGTACTAACAATTCTTAGGACCTATTGTAATTAGTACATATTTTATTATGCTTTGATATAAACTTTTTCTGGCCTTCTGTTGTATTATGCTTTATATTTTAGACATTCTGTCAGCATATAAGGTAGGGGCAATAGCATACCAAATATCTCAGAGAAGAATTTTTAGAAGTTTATACAGATTATGAGTACTTTAAAATTCAAAACTCCTGAGGTTTAGATAGACAATAAAAAACAGACAAATAAATGTTTACCAGAAAGAAAGACAAACCATGGACCAGAGAAATTATCAGTCTAATGTGAAAGAAAACAAAAGTTGACAAGAAATAATGTAAAAATCATTATTAAAAAACATGTAGATATAAATATAGGTTTAATTTTTGACTAAGGAGCAAATAAAAGATGGGAATAAAAGTTATGTGACCAAAAAGATATTTTGCTTTCATTCCTACTTCCTCTCAAAAATGCTAAGAAAGAAACACTTTGGTGGTATGTAAATTATATATCGATAAAACTGATATAAAATTACAAGAGAAGAATGACATGTGAAAAGACTGACTAAAGTCTGAAAAAGCTAACACAAATAAAATATAGATGAAAAGAAAGGAAAGGAAATGGACAGCAATATCTCAGATGACAGAATGTCTTTTCAATTCCCTACCCAAGAAAGAAAAATGTTAAAGAAAATAGAAAGCTGTCTGTCTCAAGAAAGTAGTCAGAAAATTGAAGGGACAGAAATAGTTCAGCAAGGGCAATTTACTTTCCATTTTATCTTGGCACATGAAGGAAGTGGGTAGAAGATAAAGAGGGAGATCCCTATTGATGGGGAAATGATCTGGGGACTAGTGGACATGCAGTCAAACTTCAGCTATATCTAGATCAATAAAGATGTATTAAAGTGACATTATCTATGGATTCACAGTGGCCGCTGGCCAGATGAGGTAAAACTTACCTAGCAGGAAGAAAAATTAAGAGAAAGTATATCAGCTGAATGGGAGTGATTCCCGCTAATGCAGAGAGGAATTGGGAAACAATTCAAGACCAATTTCATAAGATCTTTTGGTTGTTTGTGGCCAGTAAAATAAATAAGGGCATAAATGAAAGCAAAACGCTTGATTTCATGGCCCTCCAAAGCCATGATCAGTCAAAGAAGAAAACTTTCCTTGCAACTGTAAGAAATCATTTAGTTTTCCCTGAAACTATTCTTCAGAGGTCTCTATATCTTTAGTGCTACAAAAAAAAAAAAACAAAAACAAAAACAAAAACAGAAGAGAAGCCAACTACAGTAATTCTAAGCACTACTATTTGGTGAATGTCAAAGTTTAATGGCATATCTCATCAGAGAGCAGTACCACAACCATTTCTGACTACCTCAATCCCTGAAGCAGAATTCAAACTGAATTACTTGGACCAGGTCATGCCACAACCCTATTTTGGAAAAGCTCTTCAAGAATCTACTGATAAAGATATTATTAACTTCATGTGAGAAAGGTCCCACACATGAAAAAGAAATTTCTTCTAGATGTTTAGTTCATTAAAACAGAAAATGTAATTGTAATATGCCTAATTACAGCCTAGACATGACAACTCAGAATTAATTGTACTCGCTGTTGTTGTTCAGTCGCTCGGTGTTGTCTGACTTTTTGTGACCCCATGGACTGCAGCACACCAGGCCTCC
Organism: Madoqua kirkii; assembly: GCA_006408675.1. NCBI lineage: Eukaryota > Metazoa > Chordata > Mammalia > Artiodactyla > Bovidae > Madoqua > Madoqua kirkii. The sequence continues at coordinate 37,013 of SJYC01076970.1, forward strand.
CTGGCCCTCACCATCTCCTGGAATTTGCCCAAGTTCATGTTCATTGCATTGGTGATGTTGTCCAGCCTTGTTGTCCTCTGGTCCCCTCTTCTTCTACCCTCGAGCTTTCCCAGCATCAGGGACTTTTCGAATGAGTCATCTCTTTGCATCACATGACCAAAATACTGGAGCTTCAGCTTCAGCATGAGTCCTTCCAGTGAATATTCAGGGTTGATATCCCTTAAGATTGATTGGTTTGATCTCCTTGCTATCTAAGGGACTTTCTCAGGAGTCTTCCCTAGCTCCACCACTTGATATGCACCACCGCAATGTATAGCACCACCTTATTTATGACTTTCTACCACCTGCTAGTCATTGTTAGGGCTTTACGTAAGTCATCTAATTGTCACTACACTCTGAAGAAGAGATTATTTGCCCCTTATTGCCCTAGAGTAGGAAATCGCTGAGCACTCCAGTATTCTTGTCTGGAAAATTCCATGGACAGAGGAGCCTGGTGGGTTGCAGTCCATCAAGTCACAAAGATTCAGAAATGACTGAGCAACTGAGTGTGAACCTTTTTTTTTTTTATTCTAAGAAGAAAGAAACTAAGGTTTAAGGAGACTGAAGCATGGGCCCAATGAAAAGCTGTTATTTAATCTTAGCTCTAGTGGATTCCACAGGCACGTCCTTATCATTTATCTACACTGCTCTTCAAAGAAAGAAATTTCAGTAAGGACAGGACTTCTTTGCCTGAAACTCTATAAGCAAGCTGGCGTGTGTATGAGTATATACGTATACATAGATATGTACCACATAATGTGAGGAATAGACAAATGCTATAGAAAATCAGAGAATTCTTAAAAACTAGTGGCTTTTTTAAAAAAAGATGAACATCTGAGTTGGAAAATAAATATAGGGCATGTATAGCCATTTAAAGAGAGAAGAAAATGGAAAACAATATACAATAATGCTAGAAGCCACCTCTTGAAAAATAAAACCAAATTCACTCAGTACCAATGTCATTTTCTTTGCTCTCAAATTACTAAGCTCTAAAACATATTAAGAATAAGGTTGAGAAGTACGTAAAGGTAAGCCATTTATACTCTCCTGGGGAGAGTATAAATTACAATAACCTCCCGGGATAGAAATTGGGACAATTTGCCATTTTTCATATTCAGCAATGCTATTTAAAATGCTTATACTCCTTTTCCAAGTAGTTTCTCTTCTCTTTCTTTATGTAAAAGGAAATTGTAAGTACAAATATAAAGCTTTGACTAGAAAAATATCACAAAG
>SJYC01076975.1:0-15672 GCA_006408675.1 Madoqua kirkii
TTATTTTATGTAGGAAATTTTCTTTCTATAGTACATATAAATGTACATGCATATATTTTTATAAAAATTTTCCCCAAACGAGAATATTCAGGTGATTTTCCAGGATATAATGGAATTTTTTTGGTGTTTGATTTTATTGCTTGTTATTTTTAGAGATCTATTTTAAGTAGCTCTTCAAATTGAAGCTTTTTTAAAAAGCCCCCAAAAGACTATTAAAGAAAAATAAAATAACACTTTTCTCTTCATGTATCTACAATTATCTATATTTTAAAACATTAAGCTTTAGTGACTTCACAGACTCAGTATTATAAATACCTTGTTTCTAATAAAAAGAAATCACTCAAATCCACTCGTGTGAAACACATTTACATGTAGTTTTCTTCTTTAACATGCATTCTATGTTCCTTTCCTACAGTATGTCCAGGCAAGCCTTTTGAGAATATAGAATATTCTAAATTGATCCCAGCCCATTTTATTTTTTCCCTTCTGTCCTAAGGAATTTGATACAGTTTCCAAGCTTCTCGCCATCTCATTAAAAATTAGTAGAGGGAATGTCAGCAGGCACACAACCTTACAAATGCAGGTCTAACTTTGTAAATTAAACATGCTTTGCCTGTATGTATTATTAATTCCTATTTGCTTTTAGGTGTTAGCACATGCATGCTCACAGGCATTTGGAAGTTCTCTGGATTTAGGGGAAAAAGCAAATGACTTATATATGAATCAAAACTATGAATTATGTAAATCAAGCCACCAAGTCAGGGCAAAGAGGAAATTAAAGTTACACTCTAAGGAGCTACTGTGAGAATCTCTTTAAAAAGAAAAGAATGTGCAAGAAAAATTTGGTCTTTAATAGGTAATCCCACTTAACTACAAAGATTTCATTCAACCAACATGACAAGCTCTATTTATATGGAAGTTTATTTTAGTTGCCCAGTCATGCCCTACTCTGCAACCCCGTGGACTGCAGCCCACCAGGCTCTTCTGTCCATGGGATTTTTCCAGGCAAGGATACTGAAGTGGGTTGCCATTTCCTTCTCCAGGGGATCTTTCCAACCCAGGGATAGAACAGAACCCAGGTCTCCTGCACTGCAGACAGATTCTTTACCGACTGAGCTCCAAGGGAAGCCCCTTCTTCTTCCTACTCTCAAGATAATTAGACATGAGAGTAGTGTTTGAAGTAATATCCTAGAGTAAATTATACTAGAAATCTTTTTGATACACATTTTCTAAAGAACTTAACCTCCAGAAAAAAATAAGCAATAGTAAGGGAGAGGGGTCAACAAATTTTCATAAGTGACATGCTAGGATTCTAAGTCAGATTTTGTGACTTCACTTGGGGTGAGGGTTTATACAAACAAAATTTACGTCTTAAGGACAAAAAAAAAAAAGAGGATAATAGAAACAGGGAACAGACAGCAGCAGAAGAAACTAGCTACAGAATATCTGCCGATTCCAACCTCTTGCCCAACATTCTATTTATTCTTAACAAGTAACACTGCATTCGTTTTATTTGACATTGTTTAGAGAAAATTAGATATATAATGTGTAATGTGTTAAGTATCATATTATGTAATATATTATGTATCATGTAATATATTTTATATTATTAGTAATAGTTTGATTTGTTTATATACTGCAAAATGATTGTCACATTAAGTTTAGTTAACATCTATCACCTCACAATTTTTTTTCCTTGTGATGAGAACTTAAAAGATCTGCTCTCTCAGAAATTTTCCACTATACAATGATATTGTTAAACATATTCACTATACTGTGTAATACATCCCTAGAACATATTTAGAACTAGAATTTGTATCTTTTGACACCTTTCTCCCACTACCCATCCCCCACTTCTGGCAAACAACATGCTTTTCTCTCTGAGTTTGTTTTTTGTTTTTTCTTTTTTTTGGGGGGGCGGTGGTTGTTTCCAAATGTAAGTGAGATAAGTTAGTATTTGTTTTTCTCTATCTGATTCATTTCACTTAGTGTAATGCCATCAATGTCCATCCATGCTGTCAAAACTAGCAGGATTTCCTTTTTTAATGACTGACCAACTTTTCCTGTATTATTTGGCCCTTTGTATGTTTTCATTGGAAAAATGTCGAATCAGGTCTTCATTCATATTTTAATAGGATGGTTTTTTTTGTTTGTTTGTTTGGGGGCTTTTTTTGCTGTTAAATTGTATGAGTTCTTTACATATTTGGGGTACTGAATTTTGCATATATAGTTTCTTTATCCATTCATCTGTCATAGACATTTAAATTGTGTCCATGTCTTAGTTAATGTGTTTAATCAGTTCAGTTCAGTTGCTCAGCCATGTCTGACTCTTTGCAACCCCATGAGCCACAGCACACCAGGCCTCCCTGTCCATCACCACCTCCTGGAGTCTACCCAAACCCATGTCCATTGAGTCGGTGATGCCATCCAACCATCTAATTCTCTGTCATCTCCTAATACTCTGGCCCTCAATCTTTCCTAGAATCAGGGTCTGTTCAAATGAGTCAGCTCTACTCAACAGGTGGCCAAAGTATTGGAGTTTCAGCTTCAGCATCAGTCCTTCCAAAGAATATCCAGGACTGATCTCCTTTAGGATGGACTGATTAGATCTCCTTGCAGTCCAAGGGACTCTCAAGAGTCTTCTCAAACACCACAGTTCAAAAGCATTAATTTTTCAGTGCTCAGCTTTCTTCACATTTCAACACTCACATCCATACATGACCACTGGAAAACCAATAGCCTTGACTAGATGGACCTTTGCTGACAAAGTAATGCCTCTGTTTTATAATATGCTGTCTAGGTTGGTCATAGCTTTTCTTCCAAGGAGTAAGGGGCTTTTAATTTCATGGCTGCAGTCACCATCTGCAATGATTTTGGAGTCCAGAAAAATAAAGTTAGCCACTGTTTCCACTGTTTCCCCATCTATTTGCCATGGAGTGATGGAACCAGATGCCATGATCTTAGTTTTACAAATGTTGAGCTTTAAGCCAACCTTTTCACTCTCCTCTTTCACTTTCAAGAGGCTCTTTAGTTCTTCTTCACTTTCTGCCATAAGGGTGGTGTCATCTGTATATCTGAGGTTATTGATATTTCTCCCAACAATCTTGATTCCAGCTTGTGCTTCCTCTAGTCCAACATTTCTCATGATGTACTCTGCATATAATCTAAATAAACAGGGTGACAATATACAGCCTAGACGTACTCCTTTTTCTATTTGGAACCAGTCTGTTGTTCCATGTCCAGTTCTAACTGTTGCTTCCTGACCTGCATACAGATTTCTCTAGAGGCAGATTAGTTGGTCTGGTATTCTCATCTCTTTCAGAATTTTCTACAGTTTGTTGGGATCCACACTGTCAAAGGCTTTGGCATAGTCAATAAAGCAGAAATAGATGTTTTTCTGGCACTCTCTTGCTTTTTTGGTGATCCAGTGGATGTTGGCAATTTTATCTTTGATTCCTCTGCCTTTTCTAAAACCAGCTAAGAGGGTTTTTAGTTCCTCTTCACTTTCTGCCATAAGGGTGGTGTCATCTGCATATCTGAGGTTATTGATATTTCTCCCAGCAATCTTGATTCCAGCCTGTGCTTCTTCCAGTCCAGCGTTTCTCATGATGAAGCAGGGTGACAATATACGGCCTTGACGTACTCCTTTTCCTATTTGGAACCAGTCTGTTGTTCCATGTGCAGTTCTAACTGTTGCTTCCTGACCTGCATATAGGTTTCTCAAGAGGCAGGTCAGGTGGTCTGATATTCCCATCTCTTTCAGGATTTTCCACAGTTTATTGTGATCCACACAGTCAAAGGTTTTGGCATAGTCAATAAAGCAGAAATAGATGTTTTTCTGGAACTCTCTTGCTTTTTCCATGATCCAGCGGATGTTGGCAATTTGATCTCTGGTTCCTCTGCCTTTTCTAAAACCAGCTTGAACATCAGGGAGTTCACAGTTCATGTATTGCTGAAGTCTGGCTTGGAGAATTTTGAGCTTTACTTTACTAGCGTGTGAGATGAGTGCAATTTTGTGGTAGTTTGAGCATTCTTTGGCACAGAACTATGAGAGACTGGTAAAAGAAATAGGGGGCTTCCCTCATACCTCAATTGGTAAAGAATCCACCTGCAATGCAGGAGACCATAGTTTGATTTCTGGATCAGGAAGATCCACTGGAGAAGGGATACGCTACCCACTCCAGTATTCTTGGGCTTCCCCTGTGGCTCAGCTGTTAAAGAATCTGCCTGCAATGTGCAAGACCTGGGTTCAATTCCTAGGTTGGGAAGATCTCCTCAAGAAGGTCAATGGTGCCCTCTCCAGTATTCTAGCCTGGAGAATTCCAGGGACTGTAGTTCATGGGGTCGCAAAGAGTCGGACACAACTGAGTGACTTTCACTTCATGTTACTTCACTAAAAGAAATTGGAGAGAACACAAACAATTGGCAAAATATATTGTGTACATAGGTTTAAAGAGTTAATATTGTTAAAATAACCATACCTATATAAGGCACTGTATACATTTAATGCAAGCTCAATCAAAATACCCATGGTATTTTTTAAAGAACTAAAATAAAATTTTCCAAAATTTGTATGGAAACAAAAAATACCTCAAAGAACCAAAACAATCTTGAGAAAGAAGAATGCATACTGGGGGTATTATGGCTCTTGATTTCAAACTTCCATTACAAAGTTGTAATACTCAAAAGAATATGGTACTGGCACAAAAACAGACACATACATGGATGGAACAGAATAGAAAGCCCAGAAACAAACACATACTTATACGTTCAATTAATATAGGACAAAGGAAGCTAGAATATACAGGCAGTGGGAAGATAACCTCTTCAATAAATAGTGTTGGGAAAACTTGAAAGCTGCATGCTGCTTTGTTGCATCCTCTACAAAAATAAACTAAAATGGATAAGACATGAAACCATAAAAATTTTAGAGTAAACATGGGAAGTACACTTTCTTACATCTGTCTTAGCAATATTTCTTTGGATATGTCTCTTTAGGCAAAGAAAGCAAAAGAAAAAAACAAATGGGACTACATCAAATTAAAATGGTTTTAAGAAGAAAAGAAAATTATCAAAAAACTGAAAAGACTGCCCACTGAATGAGAGAAGATACTTGTAAACAATATATCTGATAGGTTAATTTGCTAAATGTGCAAATAATGCATATAACTCAACATCAGAACGAACAATCTAATTAAGAAATGACAGGACCCGAATAGACATTTTTCCAAAGAGAGACTTGAAAAATAATGCTCAACATCACTTATCATTAGAGAAATGCAAATCAAAACAGTAGGCTATCACCTCACACCTGTCACAATGACTATTACCAAAGTGACAAGAAATAGCAAGTGTTTACAAGGATGTGCATAAAAGAGAACCTTCGTGAACTGTTGATGAAGCTGTAAACTGATTCTTCCATGGAAAACTGCATCTTGGATCCATAGAATGGGATGTTCACCCCTTTGGATTGGGAAGTTCAGTGAGGCAGCAGCCACAAGTTCAAGGTTTTCTCCACTCTGCTTGTTAGCATGTCAGGATGCATGCATTCCTCATGAATAGAGTCTAAGCTTCTTCAGACCTCTTATCTGTCTCAGATCTTCTCTCTGTCTCAAGTGACCTATTGCTTCTCCTCAGACATAAGGGCTGCGAGGTCCAGATTACACCTTGATCAGCTCACTACTTAGCTTAGAGGTTCCTTATATAGACCTTCTCTTCCTAAGATTCCTTCCAGGGCTCAGGACCCAATGTCTTTTTTCTAGTCCTACTTGGTTTTCATGACACCTTTCTTGCATCTTTGATTGTGTAAGAATTTTTATGCCAGTTTTCAGTTCATTTTCTATGACAATTGTTTCACATGTGGATGCATTTTTGATGTGTTTGTGGGACTTAGTGAACTCTATGTACTCCCACTCCACCATATTTGCCTTTATTTACTTTTTTATTGAGTCTTCAGTGGACTAACATATCAAAAAGAATATCACTTTTGGTTGATATGAAGCAACATTTTTTTCTATGACTTTCTTTTATGAGGCCTTCTCCACCTATAGGGCATCACTGATCTTCAGATTACCATATGAAATCAAAGGCAGAAGTAACTCATCCTAGAGAAAACAGTACTTTTTTCTGAGATATACTCTGAGGAAGAAGTTGACTTGAACCAGTATATAGATATGACTTTTGCTTAAGAAAAACTGACCCAGTTTGTGCAACAGCCTCAGTTATGGGATGTTTCCATAAACCAGCTTTATTTCATCTTTATCTTCTTTCATCAAAACCATCATCTCCACCTCTTACAGATATCCTAAGAAGAATCCAGAGCTATACTCAGGTTCTGAAAAATAAAATATAACCCGGTTGAAAACTCCAAATTATATTCAAATTTTACCCTATCTACTCATTTGGACCAGGGCAAGGCAGTCAACTCAGTACACAGTTGAGTGATCTGCCTACTCACATCTTCTACTGAAGCATTTTGGAGTGTGAGAATGAATAAATCTGCTTCTGATGTACCTCTCACTCCCTCTTCTTCCAAAGCTAACTTTGTTGAGGTGAGGAATAGAGGATAGAAGATCTTCCTGGAGAATTAGCAAACTCTTGATTACCAGGAGATATCTCTGATGGGTTCTAAATTTTAATTTCTTCTGCAACAAGACCATGAAGATCTCCATGATTCCTTAGGGTGTACTCAGCTCTATCCTGGCTTCATCTGCTACTGCAATGCTCTCAGAGAGTCTCCCTTCAGCACCACATGGCTTTATCTTTCATCTAACTTTGGGTAGAATGCCAGAGACTGTTGAGATCCTCTTCTTCACTACAATGAACTAATCCTTTCATTCTCTGCTTCCCAGGAACATGACACTATAGTATGAACCATCCCTACTAGTGCAGGATTATCCAGTAGGCTTCAATCTTTGTAAAATTTCCATGTAAGAAATAGGCACCAGTTTATCACTATTCCCCTGGAGGAGGCATGGCAACTCACTCCAATGTTCTTATATGGATAATCCATGGAGCCTGGTGGGCTACAGTCCATGTGGTCACAAAATGTCAGGCATGACTGAAGCAACTGAGTAGGCAGGCATGCTACCATCATTCTACAGACACTCAGGGACAAAGGCCGAGCTTTCCCAAGAACATCTTGCCCACATTTCTTCCCACTCCAGGGGCAGCCCCAGGTCTTCACATAAAATTCGCATTTCAGCAGCCATCGAGCTGCAAGCTAAGATACACAACTCTCCTTACAAGCACCCCTACCTCTCAAGTGATTCTCACAGACCTCCACTCACTCAGACTTCCTGGAGTCTGGAGAGTGAGACAAAGCCTATTCCCTATAACCCTGAACTTCTGAGAGTTCTCACTCCTGCTTTCTGCAACCGCTCTCTGATGTCCTTCCAATCAATAATCTCAGAGTATATACTGAAGAGAGGAGGGTGGTGAGAAATTTTTGACTCATAGAGGAGGCAAGGAGGATTCTTATGACTACTTGTAAGGTGTGGGAAAGGTCCTCCACACACTGATAGCTCTCTTTAGAATGTGAAATGGAATATCCCCTGCCATTACTATAAATAAGAATGTTAGAGCCATCCGTGATTCTGACCTTCCAAATGTGAATTGCTGAGACTGGAGGGCCCCCCCAAAAGAGAACAATGCTGCAATACAGCTCCTGCCACTCCGTATGGATGGAAGGTTGGGAAATATGAAAAGGCAGGATGCTGGTGCTAGATAGCTGAGATTCATATAAAAGAATGCGTTCAGTGAACCCAGACACTTGTATCTTCTTATGGGTAAAAGAAAGCTACATTCCTTCACTTGAGATATTTGTTTTTCTTTAATTAACAATAATCTTAGATGTTCAGACTATCTGTCCCCGTTGTTGCAATCTTCTGTATAACCTGATTCTTCCTCTCTCCCCTGCCTGCTCAGAACAGTTTCTCTGAGCTACTTGAGCTGCTGTCTCCCAGGCACAAAACTCTCAACCCTCAGGCTGTGATTTTATTTTAGTTGACAAGAATATAGGTTGCTTCAGTTCAGTTCAGTTGCTCAGTCATGTCCGACTCTTTGCGACCCCATGAATCGCAGCACGCCAGGCCTCCCTGTTCATCACCATCCCTCGGAGTTCACTCAGACTCACATCCATGGAGTCCATGATGCCATCTCATCCTCTGTCATCCCCTTCTCCTCCTGTCCCCAATCCCTCCCAGCATCAAAGTCTTTTCCAATGAGTCAACTCTTCACATGAAGTGGCCAAAGTACTGAAGTTTCAGCTTTAGCATCATTCCTCTCAAAGAAATTCCATGATTGTTCTCCTTCAGAATGGAGTGGTTGGATCTCCTTGAAGTCCAAGGGACTCTCAAGAGTCTTCTCCAACACTATAGTTCAAAAGCATCAATTCATCAGCGCTCAGCCTTCTTCACAGTCCAACTCTCACATCCATACATGACCACAGGAAAAACCATAGCCTTGACTAGACGGACCTTTGTTGGCAAAGTAATGTCTCTGCTTTTGAATATGCTATCTAGATTGGTTATAACTTTCCTTCCAAGGAATAAGTCTTATACATCATACATTTGTCCAAATGCACAGAATATGCACCACCAAAAATAAACTGTAATGGAAACCATGGACTTCAAATGATTATGATGTGCTAATGTAGGTTCATCTATTGTAACAAATATAACCTTTTAGTGGGCAATGTTGGTGGTGAGGAAAGCTATGCTTGTTGGGGACAGGGAATATATGAGAAATCTCTGTAGTTTCTGCTCGATTTTGCTATGAACCTAAAGTTACTCTAAAAAGTAAGCCTTCCTCTACTATGATAGTTGGGAAATATGAAGCTACTTTATGAATAACTTTCATACTTTTCAAGTCAGAAAGGAGAGTTTATAGTACTTGAAAACAAACCAAAAAACTCTAATCATGTGGAGTCTATCTTTGTGTCCTTCAAATCCAAAATTGACTTGAATTCCCTCAGGCTGTTATTAAAACCACACGTCAACTCTCTATAATTCAGGGTGTCTTAATCTTTAAATTTTCTTAAAAATTTATGAATTTTAAATCCTTATAAAACTTTTTTAAAATTACAAATTTTTTAAATTATAAAATTTTAATAAATTTATAAATTTTCTTAAAAATTATAAAAATATTTTCTTAAAATTTATTAAATTTTTTCTTCAAAAATTTATAAATAACCAAAAACTTGTCAATAACCAAAAATATTTCAGTAGGCAAACATTTTCATGTTGCAACTGCAAGATAGTTAATTCTGTCACAGTCAATTTAAAAAGGAGTGAATATAATTATGAATAAAATTGCAGCAATTAGAGAACAGTGAACATTCAAAAACATAAATAAATCATGCATAAAATATAGGGATGGACATATATATACATATATACACACATCTATATATCTACATATATCCCTACACATCCAAACACACATAAATAATACATATATATACATATACTTAAAGTTGATCACAGCTAATGACTTTCTTAAGCAAAGTTTAAGAGACTAATTTCAAGTATAAATTTTTGATTCACTTTATTAAGAATTGTAGGGACCTTACTTATGGTCCAGTGGTTAAAAATCTGCCTGCCAATGCAGGGGACAGAGGATCAACTAAGTCCAGGTGTCACAACTATAAGCCTGTGCTCCAGAACCCAGGAGCACAGAGCTCCAGAGGAGCAACTACTAAAGCCTGCACACCACAACTAGAGAGCCCATGCACAGCAATGAAAACTCAACACTGCCTAAAAAAGAAAGAAAGAAAGAATTGTATGGCTGGGGTTTTAATTCAGGTTTCATATTCAAGAGACTTTTTATCCGAAACATTATTGTCACCATATGTGCTACCACATGTGCTCTGACCACTTTCCAAGGAGCACCGTTACATCTGCAAAAATCTGCCCACTTGTCCAGTCTCCTGGTTGCTCAGGACAGCCACACATCAAGTTATTGGCAAAGTTCAGTGATGCATTATATCATAAAAGTAACATATGGTAAATATGTTGTGTGTGTTGAATTATGTCCCCCCAACCAACATATGCAGAGTACATCATGAGAAACATTGAGCTGGAAGAAGCACAAGTGGGAATTAAGATTGCCAGGAGAAATATAAATAACCTCAGATATGCAGATGACACCACACTTATGGCAGAAAGTGAAGAGGAACTAAAAAGCCTCTTGATGAAATGAAAGAGGAGAGTGAAAAAGTTGACTTTAAGCTCAACATTCAGAAAACGAAGATCATGGCATCTGGTCCCATCACTTTATGGCAAATAATGGGGAAACAGTGGAAACAATGTCAGACTTTATTTTTCTGGGCTCCAAAATCACTTCAGATGGTGACTGCAGCCATAAAATTAGAAGACACTTATTCCTTGGAAGGAAAGTTATGACCAACCTAGATAGCATATTCAAAAGGAGAGACATTACTTTGCTGACTAAGGTCCATCTAGTCAAGGCTTTGGTTTTTCCTGTGGTCATGTATGGATGTGAGAGTTGGACTGTGAAGAAGGCTGAGCGCTGATGAATTGATGCTTTTGAACTATAGTGTTGGAGAAGACTCTTGAGAGTCCCTTGGACTGCAAGGAGATCCAACCAGTCCATCCTAAAGGAGACAAGTCTTGGGTGTTCACTGGAAGGACTGATGTTGAAGCTGAAACTACAAACTTTGGCCATCTGATGCAGAGAGTTGACTCATTGGAAAAGACCCTGATGTTGGGAGGGATTGGGGCAAGGAAGAGAAGGAAACAACAGAGGATGAGATGGCTGGATGGCATCACCAACTCAATACACATGAGTTTGGGTGAACTCTGGGGCTTGGTGATGGGCAGGGAGGCCTGGCATGCTGCAATTCATGAGGTTGCAAAGAGTTGGACACAACTGAGCGACTAAGCTGAACCTACATAAGACATGTTGAAGTCCTAACCCCTGATACTGCAGAAAGTGACCTCATTTATAAATAGGACATTGCAGACATAGTTAACATGAGGTCACAGGGGAGCGGGATGGGGGCTCTAAATCAATATGCTGCTGCTGTGCTGTGCTCAGTCATGTCTGATTCTTTGTAGCTCCATGGACTTTAATCTTCTAGACTCCTATGACCATGGGATTTCCCAGGCAAGAATACTGGAGTGGGTTGCCATTTCCTTTTGGCAACTGGAGTTGCAACTCCAGTATGGAATACTGAAGTGGGATCCCATTTCTCAGGGATCAAACCTGAGACTCCTGCATCTCCTGCATTGACTGGCAGGCTTTTTCTTTTCTTTCTTTTTTTTTTTTTTAAAACACTGAGTCACCTGGGAAGACTGAATCAATATGACTGATTTCTTAATAAAAAGGGAGAATTGGGGCACAGAGACAGACATGCACAGAGGGAAAATGCCATGCAAACAGGAAGGTAGAGAGATGGCTGCTGTGTCAACAAGCCAAGGACTATCAAAAATTGCTATCAAATCACCAAGAGCTCTCTCCCTTGGTGGTTCAGGGTAAAAAATTAGCCTACAATGCAGGAGACCTGGGTTTGACCACTGGGTCAGGAAGATCCCCTGGAGAAGGAAATGGCTACCCACTCCAGTATTCTTGCCTGAAGAATTCCATGGACAGAGGAGCCTAGTGGGCTATAGTCCATGGAGTCCCAAAGAGTTGGACATGACTCAGTGACTAACACACACCAGACCTAGGAGAGAGGCTAGAACAAACTTCTCCTCACAGCCTCAGAAGGAGCTAACTCTGCCCACACCTTGATCTCACATTTCTAGCCTTTGGGGGCTGTTAGAGAATTAATTTCTATTGTTTAAACTAACTAAATAAAGCATGCATAAGTAAGTAAAGGTGAAGGATGTATCAATATAATTCTCTTGATGTGTGAGTGGGTGTGGTGGTTTATATAGGGGTATATCAGTGAGAAATGTGGCGTTACTGACTTATCCTCATGGTGAGGTGAGGGGTAGGGAAATATTAGAAGAGACACTTCTGATGTAGCTTCTTCTCTATAGTGAGTCCATATGCTCAATATTGTATTTCATATTCTGTTATATTTTCATAATGTAAAATTATCATATTACAGTAAAACTCATAAAATCTATTGAAAATGATACATGAAAGTAAAATGAGGAAATCTATCATTTTCCATTTCTGTTTCTTTAAATTAATAAATATATTTGAAAAAAATTATTTCCTCCTTATTGAAAGAATTTTTCTATGAAATATTCAGAATCTTTCTGCCTCAGTACCAATGTATGTTAGATATGGACCATTCATAATCCTTTCTAACTCAAAAAAGTGTCTGATTTAATAAATATGTAAAGGACTCATTATTATTAATGAATGTGGAAGGAGAAAATAAATCACCATGCCTCTGCTTCATAAATAGTGTGAAACAGGTAGAAAGAGTGATGGGCTGCAAGAGGAGCAGACCAAGTACAGCACCACTAGCAAGAACAGCCAGGGAGGGCCTGGCCACTACCTGCCAGGGTAAGGTCAGATTGTCAGAGGCCAGCTGAGACCTGGACACCACCCAAGAGGGGAAGTCAACAGTCAAAACCATATAAGTGGTGCCTCACTGCTTTACTCACTATTGATGAAGATAAATCCTTACCATTTCACACTCCACATTCATGGAGGCTGAGTGCTGCCTTCATCTGACTTTCATGCTTTATGGACTTTGCAGATGGTGACTAAAGTCATGTGAGGGAAGTCAGCCCCAAATGACCAGAGTGCTCCTCCTGGGCTCTTCTCTCATAAACCAGTACTTTCTTCTTTTGGAGGAACTCCTCTTCCTCCTTTTAACAATCTTGAGAATTATATAAAAGAGCAAGATTGAAATTTGTTTCACAAATTATCCAGAGGTGGGTACTGGGTCCCAAAGTGATTCAGGTATTTGTGGTGGTTGCACCCATCAGCCAACCAGTGAATGTTGCTTTTATCTCTCTGCCTTAGGTGAGAAATCTCTCCAGAGTCCTTTGTGTACTGGATGCCCAGGTTTCTGGGCTCTGCTAGGCACTTCCTATGTTCTCAGCTGGGTCTTGGTTCTGTGCTTCACCCTTTACTCAAAAAACCTAGGAGTAGGTTTGGTGGCAAAGCATCTACACACAGACACATATTATACACACACATACATGTATTCCTTTTTAAAATTTATTTATTGAAGTATAGTTCATTTACAATGTTGTGTTAGTTCCACATGTATAGCAAAGTGATTCGATTATACATACATATATATCCATTTTAAAAATGTATTTTAAAATACTGAGTATAGTTCCCTGTGCTCTCCAGTAAGTCTTTGTTGGTTATGCATACATGTCTTATTGAATACTGCAAATGTAATCTGAACACAAATTCTCTAGGTTGTAGATATTCACTTTAATTTATCAATTTAAAATTAGACTTATTTTAACAGCTTTTCATTTTTTTTTTTAAAAGGGAACCCTCTTACACTGTTAGTGGAAATGTAAACTGATGCATACTATTATGGAGAATGGTATGGGGATGCTTTACAAAATAGGGATAAATCTACTGCATGACACAGAAGTCCTACCACTGGGCATATACCCTGAGAAAACCAAAATTCTAAAAGATATATGTACCCCAGTGTTCTTGCAGCACTATTGACAATACCAGAACATAGAAGCAACCCAGATGTCCACCAGCAGATGAATGGATAAAGATGTGGTACATATATACAATGGAATGTTATTCAGCCGTAAGAAAAGAATGAATATCAGTCAGTTTTAGTGAGGTGAATGAAGCTAGAGTCTGTTGTACATAGTGAAGTAAGTCAGAAAGAGAAAAATGAATATCATATATTAATGCATATATGTGGAATCTAGAAAAACAGGGTTGATTAATCTATGGAAACACAGATGTAGAGCATGGGTTTGTGGACACAGTGAGGCAGGGAGAAAGTGAGATGAACAGAGAAAGTAGCATCAACATATATACACTATCATGTGTAAAATGGATCACTGGTGAGAAACTGCTGTATAAAACAGGGAGCCCAGCCCTCTGTTGGACTCGCTGATTACCTGGAGGGAGACATTGGGGGAGGGAAGCAAAGCTCAAGAAGGAAGGGATATATGTATAATTATGGCTGACTCACATTACTGTATGGCAGAAAGCAACACAACATTGTAGAGCAATTTTCCTCTAAAATATAAAAAAAGGAGAAAGAAAAATTCATCCTTAGATTTTATATATTGAAAAAAATTTAGAAAAATCTCATGAATTCCATGCCACCCAATTCTTACTCAGATTTGCGAATTGTTACAGCTACCTAGAAAATTGTTCAATCCTTAGGAAAATGTTTATACCAAAAACATAGGGTGGGGACTGCCTCTAATTTTAAATGCTTCCTTCATCGGCTTTTTATTCTATAGTAAAATTTCTACAGTAAAAATGTACAATCATTGAAATAAAGAGAACATGGAGTGGTTCTCCTGGATTTAATAATAAATGCAGAAAGAATATTTAAAAAAAACCCAGCTTTCCACTTAACTAAGGCAGTTTGAATAATGGGATCGCAAGAGAAAAAGAAAGTGGAAAGAAAAAGCAGAATTGCTAGTTAAAGACAGAAATGTTTTGAGGGGAATATCACTCATCAGTCTGCATTCCAGTCAATAGACTCATATTAGATGATCTAAAAGTAACCTAAGAAATGAATTTGTATGAGTTAAAAAAGTTCTGTGCTATTCTTAGTCACTCAGTCATGTCCGACTCTTTGTGACCCCATAGACTGTAGCCCACCAGGCTCCTCTGTCCATGGGGATTCTCCAGACAAAAATACTGGAGTGGGTTGCCATGCCCTCAGCATTCAGTCAGTTCAGTTCAGTCGCTCAGTTGTGTCCAACTCTTTGCAACACCATGGATTACAGCACAGCAGACTTCCCTGTCCATTACCAATGCCCAGAGTTTACTCAAACTCATGTCTATTGAGTCAGTGATGCCATCCAGTCATCTTATCCTCTGTCATCCCCTTCTTCTCCCACCTTCAATCTTTTCCAGCATCAGGGTCTTTTCCAATGAATCAGTTCTTCATATCAGGTGGTCAAAATATTGGAGTTTCAGCTTCAGCACCAGTCCTTCCAGTGAGTATTCAGGACTAATTTCCTTTAGGATGAACTGATTGGATCTCCTTGCAGTCCAAGAGACTCTCAAGGGTCTTCTCTAACACCACAGTTCAAAAGCATCAGTTCTTTGACACTCAGCTTTCTTTATAGTTCAACTCTCACTTTCATACATGACTACTGGAAAAATCATAGCTTTGGCTAGATGGACATTTATTGGCAAAGTAATGTCTCAGCTTTTTAACATGCTGTCTAAGTTGGTCATAGCTTTTCTTCCAAGGAATAGGCCATCTTTAATTTCATGGCTACAGTCACCATCTGTAGTGATTTTGGAGCCCCCAAATATAAAGTCTATCACTGTTTCCACTGTATGTATGACCATTACTACATAAAATTAAGTAAAATTTTATTAAATTAAATAACTTAACATATAGCTTATACTTTTGAAACACCAAGCAATATTTTTGAAATGGCAAGTGAAAATGAATGTCATATATCATTCAATGATAATCAACTTTACAACCCAAATAATATCAACTTCATAAATTTTTATTAAAGTTGAATATCTGTTGTAAATTTATATTTTCCAAGAATAACTTAG